>JAGKTI010018242.1:0-17851 GCA_018397915.1 Birgus latro | reverse complement strand
AGTTTCCAAACACTGCCCTCTCTCACTAGGGCCGCTCCAACATCCACTGCCCGACCTTGTATCTCTTTTATAACCCCATCCATATACAGATTGAACAACCATGGAGACATGACACATCCTTGTTTCAATCCAACCTTCAAATGGAAAGATTCACTCAGTTTGCCATCCACACGCACTGCAGCCTTAGCACCCTCATACATACTCTTCACTGCCTTCAACAACTTCCCATCCACTCCATATATTCTTAATACCTTCCACAAACCTTGTCTATCCACCCTGTCATATGCTTTCTCCAGATCCATGAAGGCTGCATACAACTTCTTGCCCTTCTCTAGAAACTTTTCCACTACGGATCTAAGAATGAATATCTGGTCTACACAACCTCTTCCCTTCCTAAAACCTCCTTGTTCTTCTCCAACTAATTCCTCAGTAATTTCCCTAACTCTGTCAATAAGTATCCTACCATATACTTTTCCTATTACACTGAGAAGGCAAATGCCCCTATGATTACCACACACTGCTTTTTCCCCTTTTCCTTTGTACAGAGGAATAATTATACCTGACTTCCAATCCTCCGGGACTCTACCCTCCTCCCAAGCCAGTCTGCACACCTTCCACATCCATTCTATTACTATCTCTCCCCCATGCTTCAGCATTTCACCACACACTCCATTAATTTCTGGGGCCTTCCCCATTTTAACTTTCTTCATTGTCTCGACCACTTCCATCCTGGTGATTTCTTCCTCTCTTCTCACAACCCTTCTTCTCCCTGCCATTCCCCAGCCACTTATACTTGCATTACTTGCATTCTCAATGTTCAACAGTTCATTACAGTGTTCTCTCCATCTGTTTACTTTTTCTCCCTTCTCCACTAGTAATCTACCATTTTTATCTTTCACACCCCCACTGACTTCGTTGGCACCCTGTCTAGCTCTCTTTACCTCCTTTCAGAACATTTTCTTACATTCCCTCCACTTTGCACTCAAATTCCTTCCAAATTCCTCATCGACTCTTGTCTTACTCTCTCTTACTAATCTTTTCACCTCTCTCCTCTTCATTATATATAACTCTCGCATCCGTCTCTCAGCTTCTTCGTCGCCCCTGTTCCTCATCCACTCATTATATGCTTTCTTCTTTTGTGCCACAGCCTCTCTCACCTCTTCAGTCCACCATGCTGTTCCCTGAACCCCCATTCGTCTTCTCTTCACCCCACACACCGCCTCACATGCTGCACAGATTTCTTCTGTGAATACCTTGCACACACCTTCCACGTCCCCCATCTGCTCCAGTCTATATTTACCCAATCGCTCCTCCACTTCCCTTTTATATTCAGCCTTTATTCCATCCTCTTGTAACTTTTCTACCCTCCTTTGTAACAAATACTTCCTCCTGTCCTTCCCTTTTTCTTAATATTTGGTGGAATATCAGCCATGGCTCCTGGCTGTTCATGGAAAGATGCTGATGAATCATTCGAAAGATCATCCGATTCATGGAGAGAAGTCCAGCCTACATAGCTAATGAACTGCTTCATTTTCATAGCCATTATGATGACTTCCAAAATCACCGTCATGTAGCAATCAAACAGTCAGACATGAGGGACTTTTCACAAGGGATAAACATGCAAAACAGTAAACATTTCACTTGTATCCTGTTCATTTGTGGGGTTCCCAGATAGTAATGCATCAACGTCCACACCAGCAAGTACTCCAACAAAAACGGCTGCTCCACCAGTCTCCCCCATCAGGCCTGTTCGACCCCTGGCCAGGCTATCCACTTGCGTCGATAAGATCACCCACAACTCTGCTGTTCCGAGACAATTCACTGCCAAGTCAATTTGCTGTCAGACAGTTCCCTGTCAAAACCTGGACGATTCCCTGTCAGGACATTTCGCACCCTGGACAATTCCTCGTCATTCTATAAATACTTATTCTATCTATCTGTCTATTGCCAGACGCCTTGATCCCGAACGGGGTGGCCACAAACAAATCGCCTCCATGTCGCTTTGTCCCCTGCCATTTCACTACCACACTCCCAACTCACACCCCCCCTCTCTCATATACCTCTCCACTCCATCCCTCCATCTCATCCTCGGCCTGCCCCTCCCTCTCACCCCCTTCACGTCACTCACATACACTCTCCTCGTCAGTCTTTCACTCTCCATCCTCTCCACATGCCCAAACCACCCTAACGTGTTTCTCCTAACGCTTCCCATCACGTCCTCAACCACACCACAACGCTCCTTCACTTCCTCATTTGTTAGTCTGTCTCTCCATGTGACTCCACATGCTCCTCTCAAATAACTCATTTCCACTGCTCTCACTCTTGACTTTTGTCCTTCCAACAGGGTCCAAGCTTCACTTCCATATGTCAGAGTTGGTATCACAGTACTGTCATGTAACAACTTTTTCACTTCCATGCTCACTTCCCTGTTTCATATCACTGCTTTCAAGGAACCAGCAACCTTCCTTCCCTGCTGCACCCTTTCGAGCACTTCACCCTCCAGACTACCATCCTTACTCATCATACTGCCCAATTACTTAAATTCACTCACATTCTCCATATCTTTCCCATCCAATCTCACTGTACATTCACTGGCTTCACTTCTCTCGAAGATCATCACTTTACTCTTCCCCACATTCACCTTTAGATTCCGTTTCTTACACACTCTCCCAAACTCATCTACCCAAGGCTTGCAGCTTATTAATTAATCAATACTTTTATAACTATATTTCAGGGGGATCCATCAAAGTCTATGTTTAATAGCATAGGCTTTGGATATTATTTATTAGTTGCACCTTTAGTCAGTAATTAACTTGTTTCTTCCTCGCTGTAGTCAACTTTGAATTATATTCTAGCGTCACCCATAGCTGTCTTCATTAATGATGGCGCATTGTCTTGTTATTGCTGGGACGGTGAATTTGACTTGACAGCGAATTGTCCCAGAACCATCAGTCCTTGGTGACGTCTTCTTTATAGTCTTTTTTTTTTGTTCCCCTTAATTGTTGATGACTAATGGGTTTCAAAAATAGTTTCATACTGTATTTCTTCCTTTTTTTTTTTTTTTTTTTTTTTTTTTTTTTGTAATGAGCACCGAAACATTCCTGGCGAAATATGCATGATGGTAGACGGCCATCATTCACGTGTTGTTTAGGTCAAAAGCTTGATTGGTAACGAGGACTTTCAAGAGGCATAGTTTCAATCCTTAGCGATTAAAATTTGTATGGGGAGTATTAGGGGACAAAACTACTCGGTTAGGTTAGGTTAGAATGCAGTATTTAGTGATGTCTCCAGTCGGTGAAATCGTACGTAAACACACGTCTTGAGTGTTGTAAGACAGACATTTATAATTGTCCTTAACAATATTTTTAATGATAAATATGAGGTTCCTAGAACCTAACCCCCTATTTTACATGTATATATATGTCACATTTTTGCTAATAGTGTAGTAAGGATAATTACAATTTCAGTTAGATAAAGTACACTGAAAGCATTAGGCCTATTTTATGTCCCAGCGACCCATCAAAATTCCTGTCGTGACCCAACTTTGGGTCGTGACCCATAGTTTGAGAATTACTGGTGTAAGACAACAGGAAATGTGTTATTCAATCATCCAGAAAAATCAATTTTCCGCCATTGTAAATTTCCTGTGGCTTCCGGATAATTGAGGTTCTACTGTTGTTGAAGAAAATTCAAGAGGAAAGAAATATAAATTTGAAAGAGATTATAGAACAACAAAGCATGGAAAAGGAAGTGGTTAGGCTATTGAGAAGTAGAGAATCTTCAGTCAAGGATGTAGCAGACAAGAAAAAATTTGTTTTCAGGAGTAAAAGAAAAATGAATGAGAGTAAGATCAGAAAGGGAAAGAGAAGACCTAAGTTAGGCTATAGAGATAGCATGAATAGTTGTGGAAGGTAACAACGAAACTCAAGAAGAGATTGAAGGAATGTTTCTGCTAGGAAAGTATGAGGAAGGAGGGGCGAGGCTACTTGAAGTTAAGTTTAAGTCTCGGGTAATTTTAAATGAAATCATCAACAGAACATGGAAATTATCAGAGAAGGAGTTCAAGAATGTTTGGATAAGGAGAGATGCAAATGAGGAAGAAAGAGCTAAGATAAAAAAGGTAGTAAAGGAAGCAAAGGCAAAAAACGAACTGAGAACGGAGGAAGAGAAGACAGTGTTCTATTGGAGAAGTATGGATCAGAAATTAAGGAAGTGGTACCGACGGAGAGAGGGAGAGAAGAGGGAATAAAGAACAACAACAAAAATTGGAAAGTGGCATCTACTGATGTTGATGGTTAAGTATTGGCAAGGTTAGAAAATGATTACTTGTGGGTACATGAACCAGATATTATGTGATTTGTAGAGACCAAGTTAAGAGATGATATTGATATCCATATGGGAAATGGTAAATACAAACTGTGGAGAGGAGGCAGAAAAGAAAAAAAATGGGAGGCAGAGTGATGTTTGCAGTGAAGAACAACATCAGTGTGGAAAATGTGGAACTGGGAGAGGGCAAGGCTGAAGCGATATATATGAAACTAGAAACTGGTGAGACTGGCAAGAGAAACATCGCAGTGGTATATGTTCCTTCTAAGACAAGGGCATGGAATGACGATGAGTACCAGATGTTGTCAGACATGGTTAGTTATCTACAGAAAGTGATTGAGGACAGCAGCAACATAATTCAGAACTAGGAGGAATGGGACTTAGGAGGCAGTGAAGATGTTTGGGGCACTATATTGTTAAATATAGCAATGAATAATGTAATGACCCAGTGGGTCAAAGAAGAGACAAGATTCAGAGGTGATGTACATGCCAGCAAGACTTGATTTGCTGTTTACCAAAGATCCTGACGTAATTGATTCTTTGAAACACTGTATTTGTGTCCTATAGGAAAAAGTGATTATGTGATCATTGAGTTCCAGAAGATAAAAGGGAACGTGGTGCCAAGAGATGAGCTCTATAGGCATGGAAGATACAACTTTGGGAAAGCAAACTTTACAGAACTAAGATAATTTTTCGAAAATGTAGATTGGAGAAATTAAGAGAAACAAGAGAGATGGAGGCAGTGGGACATCTTTCTAGACCACTATAATTCGGGTGTGGAAAAACATGTTCCAAGAGTAAGTGGGGAAGAAAACAAAAAGAAGGATTGGTTTAACAGAAGGTGTATGATAGCAAAAAAAGAGAGGGACATGGCATGGAACAACTGAAGAAAGAGAGGTAATAATAGAACATCATTCATTCATTCATCATCCAATCCTACATTGCCCCATGAGGAGTGTAGGAGCCTGGGGCTAGGCAAGTTGGTCCTGACATTTAAAATGTAATAGAACAAAGGAGGAATATAGAAGAACTAGAAATGAATATGCAAAAATACATAGAGAGGAAGAAAGGAACTTTGAAAAAAGTATAAGTAATCTCTACTATCCGGACGACCACTATCCGGTTACCTTACTATTCGGACATCGTGGACTGATGGCCGAAACCCCCAAATTGCAAAAAAAAAAAAAAAAAATCCGATTTTTTCCGACCGCGTCAGTTTGAATTTCCCGCACGCACCGACTAGCTCCCTTCCCGCCCTGTCCCCCTCCTCCTAGTTCTGTCTCAACTCCCGTGAACAGTGGATGGCTGTCCGATCGTTTGCGGTATTTTCGTTCTTGTTTAAATAATCAAAAGTCACAGTGCTAAGGATTAAGTGTAGTTAAACACTGGATTACTGGACATGCTTCAAGAGCAATTATGACCACTGTAAAAACTTTAGAGGTGGGGGTAAACAAGAAGTAAACAACAATCATGGAGATGTAAGTAAACATTGTCAACTGCTAAATATTTTCCATAATCACTTCTAAATCCTCATTCTCTGGTTACATTTTATTTACTTCATGCTTTGTGTCCCATATTTGAGTGCACAGGTTGTGAAAGAGGTGATTTTCTCAGTGATTACCATGTCTCTTACATACGTTCACTATCTAGTCAACTGGTGAACATTTTTGCCCTACACACCTCTAAATCATAATTTTTCTGGTTACATTTTATTTACTTCATGCTTTGTGTCCCATATTTGAGTGCATAGGCTGTGAAAAGAAATCATGTCTCTTTCTTACGTTCATTATGTAGTCAGCTGGCGAACACCCCTGCCTGACTTCCCTCAAAATCATCATTTTGGGGTTAAAATTTGATTAATTCATGCTTTGTGCCAATTATTTATGTAAATGGGGTCTTAAATAAGTGCTATGCATGTCCAGTAGGGAGGTAGGTAGGTGATTTTCTGATTTAGGTTAGGTTAGGTTAGGGTCAAGTAGACCGGTGCTGTTGGTGAACAGTGAACACCTTTGCCATACCTAACTCTTTTTCTGGTAACAGTTTATTTATTTGATGCTTTGTATCCCATATTTTAGTGCATAAGATGTGAGAAATGATGATTTTCATAGTGATAGCCACGTCCGATACTTATTTACACTAAGCTGCCAACTCGTGAACACCCTTGCCTTACTCACCTCAAATTCATCATTTTGGGGTTAAAATTCGATTAATTCATGCTTTGTGCCAATTATTTATGTGAATGGGGTCTTAAATAAGTGCTATGCATGTTTGGTAGGGAGGTAGGTAGGTGGTTTTCTGATTTAGGTTAGGTTAGGTTAGGGTCAAGAATGACTGGTGCTGTTGGTGAACAGTGAACACCTTTGCCATACCTAACTCTTTTTCTGGTAACAATTTATTTATTTGATGAATTGTATCCCATATTTTAGTGCATAAGATGTGAGAAATTATGATTTTCATAGTGATTGCCATGTCCGATACTTATTTACACTAAGCTGCCAACTCATGAACACCTATTCCTTACTTACCTCAAAATCATCATTTTTGGGTTAAGATTCAATGAAATCATGCTTTGTGCCCATTATTTAATGCATATGGTGTGAGAAAGGGTGATTTTCATAGTGATTTCCATGTCTGATACTTACACTTGCTAGCAAGTTGTGAGCACCTAAGCCTTACTCACCTCTAAATCATCATTTTTTGGTTAAAATTCAGTTAATTCATGCTTTGTGTGCATTATTTATGTGAAAGGGGACTTAAGTAAATGCTATGCATGTCCGGTAGGGAGGTAGGTAGGTGGTTTTCTGATTTAGGTTAGGTTAGGGTCATGAATGACCAGTGCTGGAGCTTCAGGGCCACTATCCGGACAAAACCACTGTCCGGTCATGCCTTTGGCTCTATTACGTCGGATAGTAGAGAGATTACTGTAATTGGCAAATGTAAGGAAGAACCCAAATTGTTTTATAGTTTTGTTAATGGCAAAGTTGTGGCAGTGCAAGCTGAAATAATGAACAAATGTTTCCAATCAGTTTTCACTAAAGAAAGGGATTTTATGGAGGGGGAGGGAGTGACTAGAAATATAGTGATAAAAGGTATAAAAGTGGAAGTGCAGGAAGTGTATAAATTACTGGACACTCAGGTTGTAAGGAAAGCCCTAGGACTGGATGGAATCTCTGCTTGGGTACTGAAAGAATGCAGAGAACAACCAGTGGATAAGATTCACGGTTTAATTGTGTGTTCTCTGGAAGAAGGGAAAGTGGCTTGGGAACAGAAGAGGGCCAATGTGGTACCAATTTATAAGGGAGGAAACAAGGAAGAACCCCAGAGTTATTGACCAGTGTTCCTGACCAGCGTAGTCACAAAATTGTGCGAGAGAATCCTGAAAGACAGATGAATGAAATATCTGGAGGAGATGAACATTTTGGCTGAAAGTCAGTTTGGATTCAGATGTGGAAGGTCATGTGTTTCCAACTTGCTGAGCTTTTTCTCGAGCGATTGATATGCTACAGGAGAGGGACAGTTGAGTGGATATTGTGTATTTAGATTTGGAGAAAGCCTTTGACAAGGTACCCCACAAGTGACTAATATGGAAATTGGAGCACATAGGAGGACTGAAGGAAAACCTCCTGGAGTGGATGAGAGACTTCTTGAGAGACAGACAAATGAGGACAGTAATAAAGGACAAGATGTCCGGATGGTGGGAAGTAACAAGTGGAGTCCCATAGGGCTTGGTGTTAGTGCCAGTAATGTTCCTGATTTACGTAAACGATATGGTAGATGGAATGAACAGTTGTGCAAGTCTGTTTGCTGATGATGCAAAGATCTTGAGGAGAGTAGAAGTTGAGGAAGACTGTAAAATGCTGCAGGAAGACCTGGATAGGATTCTTGATTGGAGCTGGATTTGGGAAATGAAATTCAACGCAAAAAAATGTAAAATATTGGAAATGGGTAAAAGTGCCAAGAGGCCATCATTAAATTATATGATGGGTAATGGACCAGTCACAAAAGCAAGAGAAGGGAAAGATTTGGGAGTGCTGGTCCAGGATAGTTTGTTACTGGATAAACATATTAAGAAGATAGAGAGATGAACAATCTCTTGACTTACGTAAGAGTGACATTCCATTACGTGAATGAGGGGATGATGGAAAAATTGATAGTGGCCATGATCAGCCCCTGGTTGGAATATGCGGCAGCAGTGTGGTCCCCACACAAAAAGAAAGATATAAACAAGATTGAGTGAATACAAAGAACAGCAACCAAGATGGTCCTGCCTGGTAGATCTGTCATATGGAGAGAGGCTGTAAAAGCTGGATCTGCCTTCCTTAGAAGAAAGGTAACAGAGGGGTGACATGATTGCAGTGTTCTGGGCCATGATGGGAGTAGATAAAGTTGATAGAAAAGATTTGTTTGTATGGGATGGGAGAAAAACAAGAGGACACAGAATGAAACTGAAAATCCAAATTGCTTGAAGGATATTAAGATATATAGCTTTCCATATAGATGCATAGACCTGTGGAATAGCCTGGACAAAGAATTGTCCAGTTTAAAAACTTAACCGAGTTCAAAGCAAAATTTGCCTAATTGAGAAAAAGAGACGGGACCCCATGAGCGTAGCTCATTTCCTGTATATCACAACTAGGTAAATACACACACACACACACACACACACACACACACACACACGGATGAGCAGCCACAGTGAGAAGACGTGTCTCAAACCATGTCAACGAACCTTAAGTAGTTTTCAGGAACTGTCCTGTCTCCTTCAGTTTTGTGCAAAATTTGAAGAACCAAAAATGTAAAGAACTATTTTCAGTAAGTATACATGAATGTTTTGTAGGAATTTTGGGAACAGAGGTTCAGTTTATTACTGCAACCGACCTTAAACATGGCCGTCAATGTAAACATTGGGGAACTGGATTTCCAGGATTTGACAGTGAAACAAATGTTATGGATTTGGTCAAAACATTGATTATGAGAATTAGTGAACTAGAAAAGAAAGTGGAGGATCTAGCATCAAGAAACATGCCTGAAAATACCGAGAATACTATACAGAGTTTGATACAGGCCAATGAGACAGCAAACCAGGAGATCGAGAATTTGAAACAAGAAAATATTGAATTAACCTCTACACCACGGGGTTGTCGGAGGTTTTCTGTGTCATTCCCGTGGGGATATTCGCGCTCCGACTGTCTTGTTAAAAATATTTGCCAAAAATCAGTTATTAGTCCTAGAATATTATAAATACATATGCATATGGCATATACCTTCAGCTTTCTCCTGGGATGTTTTTTTTAGCACTCTTTGACTACTGTAGGACTTGTGGAGACTTCTGAAGTTGGGTAACTAAGTCTCCACTTTATACTTCCCAACATCCCCCAGTCAGAATACCATTGCCAGATATTATCACTAGAAACACTATTCAATGATTTCCAAGTAGTTTGGAATCCACACTAAAAAAAAAAGCACTGTGAAAGGAATGTAAAATACGAGCGCGTACGAGCCTCCCACTCTCGCTAATTCGCTGCTTGTGTTCTGTCATTTCTTACTCATACACACTCACACTTTATTATTTTAGTACTTTATTACACTTGTATATATCTACAGCCCTTTACCGCTTCCCACACGATGTTTAGTAGGGGTAGAAGTCATAGGGCCTTTTATAATAGGCACCAAAGTGGCAGAAATGGACGGGCATCATTTCACCGAGAAGGATGGGAGCAAACTGGCTGTATCTCGGTAGCATAGAGTTGAAAATGTCAGCTGCTAATGTGTATGCTAAGAGATAAGCCGTAGGAAATCTAGACAATACATATAAATTAGGTAGTTCTAGGTGAATATAAATATCACTCAGGCTTCTCCCTTCCTTTCTTATATACACTTATATTGCGAGAGTAGCTCATACGGCATATTTCATGGGAAAGAAAAGCAGGGGAAATTAGCAAACGAATGCAGGTTGGATGTTGCTAAGTGATAATTAGCCAATTCCAGGTGTATGGCACTATCAATTACCTTATTTTATATATATATATATATACAGTAGGTGCGGAAAGTGTTGATGCCATCTTAAAAAAAGAAAACATTCTTGTGGTTAGCAAGGAGAAACAAATAAATTAACACTCACCATTGAATTTAGTATTTATTGGCATTCCCCTTCACCTTTATTATCTTCTTAAGGCGTCTGGGGAGACTTATGGCGTAGTTTTGCAGAACAGACAGACTAAAACTGCTCCATAGCTGCTTGACTGCAGCCTCAAGTTTAGGCAAAGATGATGTGTCCATACTACGCAGCTGCCGCTTCATGTGCGCCCATAAATTCTCAATGGGATTGATATCTGGGCTGTTTCCGGGCCAATCTCGAATAAAGGGAACCTCACAGTCTGTTAGCCACTGTTTCACTGACTTTGCAACATGTGCAGGGGCAGAATCTTGCATAAATACTCTTGCCTTGGTTTTATCAAAAGAGTCACTTAAAACATCACATAAGAGCTCCAAATAATTGTTCTGGTTCACTTTTTCATTTGCAGGTAGAATTACCAACCTACCAACACCATAATATGTAAAGCAGCCCCAAGCCATGAGTGAGGCTGGGTATTTAACAAACTTGGAAGTGTACTTAGGATCCAGGGGGTCACTGCCTGGTTTGCGGTACACTCGTGATGAAGGGGTACCAGTGACAGTAAATGTTGACTCATCACTCCAAAGCACAGTTTTCCATTGCTCCTCACTCCAGGCAAGATATTTCTTACAAAAATTTACTCTCTTTTTCTTCTGAAGTGCAGTTATCAGTGGTTTTTTAAGAGCACAAAAATTCCTGTAGCCCAGATCGTCATGCAACAGCTGCTGCACACTTCTGACAGACACATCTGCCAGCAACTGTGGGTTCTTTTCTTTTAAATCCCGTGCTGTTAGCCTTGGATCCTTGCTAACTTGCCTTGAGATCAGCTGACGGGTCCTGAAGGTTGTCTTACGAGGTCTCCCAGGCTTGGGAAGTGGAGTGGGAGGAATGGCCTCCCCACTGTCCTTGAACCGCTTCACCAGTCTCTGCACTGTCCTCAGTCTAACACCATCTGATTTGCAACAAATGGGAGTTTGTGGCCCGCTTTGTATAAAGTAATCACTTCCACACGTTTGTCCTTGCTTGTGGGTACTTTAGGCATGATGAGAATGTGGTAGGTAACCAAATAACTGTGTTATTTGAGTCAAAACATGCCCTCGTGGTGCATCACACACAGAGACAATCCTCCTCCTGTGGCTGCCCAAACATTACTGAGCCTGCTTCTGTGGTGCCAAACCTATCAAGCAGTGTTGCCAGCTCCCGTTGAAAAAGTGTCAGCTCATTTCGCATCACAGGGAGGGTAGTATTGACCCTACTTCACTTAACGCGAAAAAGAATGACGTCGGCAAAAAAAGTCAATACTATCCGCGCCTACTGTATATATATATTATTTTGTATAAGAATAGGGCATAGGGCTCATTTCAATGGATGAAAACAGTGGAAAAATCCAGGAAAGATTTACTTAGCGCAGAGCGGCTGAGCAGACGTCACTAGAGGGTAATGGAGGGGAAGTAGGGAGGGGAGTCTAGTATGGTGGAAAATGGCTAAATTGTCAACAATGGATGGGAGTACTGATGACATTAGCAGCTCTGACTATTGTTGGGCATTGGCAGTGCTGATAGATGATACAAGTCACCACCTGAAAGCCTGGGGGAATTAAAAATAACACAGAGTCACTCAAGTGATGCCCTGCAGTATGATCTATTGCACCCGACTGTCACGAAAGTGACGACCTGCGGTTAAGGGGCTAATGTAAACTACCTGATATTTGGAGGAAAGCAAACATTGTTCCCCTATTCAAGAAAGAGAATAGACAGAATCCACTCAACTACCGACCAGTATCACTAACCAGTGTTGTAAGATACTAGAAAAGCTGATAAGAAAAGTGTGGGTAAACCATCTAGAAGTACACAATATGATAACAGAAAGGCAGTTTGGTTTTATCTATCCATCTATTGCCAGACGCCTTAATCCCATAAGGGGTGGCCACAAACAAATTGCCTCCATGTCGCTCTGTCCCCTGCCATTTCACAGCCCTGCTCCCAGCTCACACACCCCTCTCTCATATACCTCTCCACTCCATCCCTCCATCTCATCCTCGGCCTCCCCCTCCCTCTCCTCCCCCTCCACCTCACTCACATACACTCTTCTCATCAGTCTCTCACTCTCCATCCTCTGCACATGGCCAAACCACCTTAATGTGTTTCTCCTAATGCTTCTTATCACGTCCACATCCACACCACAATGCTCCTCCACTTCCTCATTTGTCAGTTGTTTCTTTATGTGACTCCACATGCTCCTCTCAAATAACTCATTTCCACTGCTTTCACTCTTGACTTCTGTCTCTCCAACAGGGTCCAAGCTTCATTTCCATACGTTAGAGTTGGTATCACAATACTGTCATGTAGCAGCTTTTTCACTTCCATGCTTACTTCCCTGTTTTTTTATCACTGCTTTCAAGGAACCAGTAACCTTTTTTCCCTGCTTCACTGTTTCAAGCACCTCATTCTCTAAACTTCCATCCTTACTCATGACACTACCCAAGTACGTAAATGCACTCACATTCTCCATATCCTCCCCATCTAGTCTCACAGTACTTTCACTGACTTCACCTCTTTCGAGGACCATCACTTTACTCTTTCCTACATTCATCTTTAGATTCCGTTTCTTACACACTCTCCCAAACTCATCTACCAAGCCTTGCAGCTCCCCTTCGTCTTCACTTAACAACATAGTATCATCTGCAAACAACAGTATAGGGAGTTTCCAAACACTGCCCTCTCTCACTAGGGCTGATCCAACATCCACTGCCCAACCTGGTACCTTTTTTATAATGCCATCCATATACAGATTGAACAGCCATGGCGACACGGCACATCCCTGTTTCAATCCAACCTTCAAATGGAAAAATTCACTCAGTTCACCATCCACATGCACTGCAGCCTTAGCACCCTCATACATACTCTTTACAGCCTTCAGCAACTTCCCATCTACTCCATATATTCTTAAAACTTTCCACAATCCTTGTCTATCCACCCTGTCATATGCTTTCTCCAGATCCATGAAGGCTGCATGCAACTTCTTTCCTTTCTCTAGAAACTTTTCCACTGAAGATCTAAGAATGAGTATCTGACCTACACAACCTCTTCCCTTCCTAAAACCCCCTTTGTTCCTCTTCCAGTCCTCCAGGACTCTATATACTTCCTCCCAAGCCAATCTGCACACCTTCCTCATCCATTCTATTACTATCTCTCCCCCATACTTCAGCATTTCACCACAGACTCCATCAATTCCTAAGGCTTTCCCCATTTTAACTTTCTTCATTGCTTCCACAACTTCCATGCTACTGATTTCTTCCTCTCTTGCCACATCCCTCCTTCTCCCAGCCATTCCCCATTCATGTGTTATTAATCTATTAACCCATGTAGGCTGCCCAGAATGTACAAACATCCAGTCTGCTTGGGGCAGATTTGACCCGCAATTAATAATGGACACCTTCGTCATACATAGTATTTTTTTTACTCTCTATGTCCAGGGTCTAATGCGTGGAAGGGATTGTAATTCAGACCCCTTACCTAACCCACCCATCCACCCTTCCAATTTGAGAGTTAGGCCCTAATTAGATGTAAGCATTGCATTTGAATGCTGCGGTTCAATGTTGTTTGCATGTGTGTTTCATGCATTCACAGCACAATGTTGACACCTTATTGTCTCCTTTCCAAAGGTAACAACATTTCCTTTCTGAGGTCTTCAGTGTTCTTGTTTAGAAGCATCATTCATCATGCTTCTTTCAGCTACCTAGACTCGCCTAGCATTTGGAGCCCTTGGTAAAGCAGGCCGTGACGAAAAGTGCGGCTGAACCAGTGCCAATCCAAGTTCTTGCAGAAATAATTTTCGTTTGAAGTTTTTACTCCTAAGCCAGTTTGGGTGAACCTGCATCCACAGTACAAATACATTATATGCTGAGATGCCTACCATTGTGTCAGACAAAGCCATTGGCCATCTCACAGTTTGATGTTTTGAGTGATAAGTTGCCACAGGTTTGTCGTTTTTTTTTTTTTCTGAATCTGGGCATAGGCTTCACAGCCTGCTATCAAGACCCAGCAGTCCTCCTACATACCATACACCTCTACATGTCAGCACTTTGGCGCTAACACCCACCGTCCATATTGAATACATGCTAGGGCTGTCTTATACAGGACTGGTGTGTTGGTATTAGCGGGGGTATTTTTACGACATCAAAGCAAGCCTGAGGACAGCAAATCACCCAGGGGGTTTAGGGTGGGTTCGTGGAATGTGGGAAGTTTGAGGGGAGGAGTGGGGGAAGTTGTTGAGGCATTTAGTAGGAGGTGGGTGGATGTGGCATGTTTGCAGGAAGTCCAGTACAGGGGTGGATCACCCAGAAAGGTTGCTGGGAAGGATTGCTACTATAAGCTGTTTTGGCAGGGGGGAACTGACGGATATGGAGGTGTGAGTGTGTTGGTTGCGGAGAAATGGGTGGAGTATGTTATGAATGTTATGAGAGTAAGTGATAGGATATTAGTAGTGAAAATTTTGATCGGACGGATGATGATTTCAGTTATATCGGCATATGCTCCACAGGTAGGATTGGATGACGCAGAGAAGGATAGATTTTGGGATGATTTAATACGTGTAGTAAGTGGTATGGGCGATGATGAGGTAGTGGTTCTGGGAGGGGATTTAAATGGTCATGTTGGTGAAGCAGCTCAAGGTTATGAAGGAGTCCATGGAGGATGTGCATATGGTGTGAGGAATGCGGAAGGGGAAAGAATACTCGAGTTTGGGGAGGCTATGGACATGATTGTGTGCAACACACATTTTAGAAAAAGAGTGAGTAGATTGATTACGTACGAGTCCGGTGGAAATAGTAGTCAGATAGATTATTTTCTGGTCAGGAGGGTTGATAGGAGATTAGTGAGGGATGTTAAAGTTGTAGGAAGCGAGGAGTGTGTGCAGCAGCACAAACTGTTGATTTGTGACATGGTGCTTAAGGAACGAATGATGAGAAGTATGTACCTTGGAGGAAAATATGGAAGCTGGGAAACGAATCAGTAAGGGATGCCTTTTATAGTGAGATGAGGAGAGTGGTGGCTGAACAGGAAGCCGTAGATAGAGACATTAATGAACAGTATAGAGCCCTTAAGAACAACCTCTTGAGAGTTACCGATGCTTTATGCGGTTGGACAAGAGGCCCACCAAGACATAAAGTAACTTGGTGGTGGGATGAGGGTGTAGAAGCCGCAGTTAAAGAGAAAAGAAGGCTTTTCCGGGAATGGAAGAAGGGTGGTAACAGGGAGGAGTACTTGGCTGCCAAGCGCAGGGCTAGAAGAGAGGTATACAGGGCGAAGTCTGAGTCACAGAGACTTTTACTTGATAATCTAAATCATGGAGAAAGGAAAAATATGGTTTTTAGGATAGCAAATCAGGTGAAGAGGGATAATCGGGACATTGTAGGCGAGCAGTGTGTGAAGAATGATGATGGAAGGGTAGTGGTGAACAGCGAGGATATTAAAGATTCGTGGAGAGAGCATTATAGCCGGCTGTTGAATGAGGAGTTTGATTGGGATAGGGAAGGTTTGGAGCCAGCTGATCCAGTGTTTGGGCCTTGGCCTTAGGTTGACGCTGCTACTGTGAGTGAGGCAATAGGCAGGATGCGGGTGGGGAAGGCGGCAGGTGTGTCTGGGTTGACTGCCGAAATGTTGAAGGCCTCAGGAGATATTGGGCTGAGGTTAGTCACTGACCTGATAAATATGATTACTGTATATATGAGTGTGTGGTCCCAGATGATTGGCTGAAGTGTAATTGTAAATATGTACAGTCAGCCACAGGAATAAATACACACATTTTACTGGTAAGGTGTGTATCTAACCTGGTAACACCTGTGGTGTGTATCCAGACGCATGATGAAACTCTGCTTACCCACTAACCCTGCGATTTCCCCCCCACCTCCACCTTCCACCATTCACTCCCACCCTCCCTAGTCATGCTTATGAAGTCAGTTTACCCACACTAAATTGGTATATATAGTCTGTATTATAACTGAAACTGTTCTGCAGTTTTATTGTCTCCATGGTGTCACCAACGTCTTGTTTGGACTGTAAAAATAATTAGTTGCTGTTAACGTCAAATTTTACGGCTTAGGCTTAGCTCCCACTTAATCAAGGGATTCAGTTATCTCCAATAAAGGCGCTATCTGACAAAGACAGGTAATGCAATACTACTACTAATTCTGCTCTACAGTTCCCTTCGTAAAATCGCTTCACTATTCCAAACCTCTCTGAAGTGAGAAACAGTGACTATGACCACGTGTCTATAAATATTTTGATATCAGCAACATGCTATAATATTTGTCACTCATGCCACGGTTATGGTAGTGTCGGTAAAGAGAAAACTGAAAATGCTGTTACAGTGGACTACTGCTTTGCAACATTAAAGGTAATTAATATGGCATCACGGTAAATGAAATGTATGCTGTTATAGGTGGGTTCGCACCAAGCGAACAAAACAACTGCTGGCGAAAGAAGTGCATACTCCTTACTTTCTCTGAGTTCAATTACAGCTGACAACCAGTGGATCCATATCTCAAGTGGTTAGGCATGTTTATTACAGTAGTTAGTGCTTCGCATCCGTCAACACATCAGTGGAAGGCCTATTCGCTAGTTACTTGTTCCTGTTCGTTTAATAAGTGTGGACCTCACGCTGGTGAAACATTCAGAACGCATAATCTAAGACAAATACAAGTTGTATCCTTTATCTATATATCATGATCATACGTATTATAGGACATCCAGTCCTGATATTAGAGCCATTCTTACCATAGACACACAGGGCAATGTGTCAGCACCCAGGGTTTTAACGGATACAGAATTCATTTGCAAGATAGCCTTATTAGGCATATTTATATATAGTATATAAAGTATACCCCAGAGCAACAAAATGATTTAATAAATGAATGAATACCCAAACCCAAATAATGGATAGTTAATAGAAAGCAAATAAAACCTTAGGCCCTACCCCATAGATATCATTATTTTACTCAGAAGAGAGCCATCCAGCAGCCTCATAACCATCTCTCCCAGCCGATGTCAATATCTGGTCCATCCACCATCGTTAGCGATGACGTCACGTAGTCTATTGGGGACGGAGACTACTTGATTGTAGACGATCTGCTGATTTGCCTGGAACAGCTCCCACTCGGAAAAGGTATGCTGGAGGAGCTGCCGTGAGGATCTTTCTTGCCCTGTGATCCAAGAGTTGACAATGGTCCCCCAGCAGTTTTCCAGTGGGTTTAGGTGACATGCCTTACTTGGCCAGTTCAGCAGATCAATATCCTGTTGCTCCGCAAACCATCTCCGAACAACCCTGGCTGCGTGAATTGGGCAGTTGTCCTGCAAATCGTAGTTTATATTATGCACCATAAATTACATACTGTACTATCATTATATATAT
>JAGKTI010018241.1:0-17851 GCA_018397915.1 Birgus latro | reverse complement strand
GTGGTGGTGGTGGTGGTGGTGGTGGTGGTGGTGGTTGCTGTGGTGGTTGTGGTGTAACGGGTGTGTGGTTGATGAGGACGGGTCGTTTTCCCTTTCATGCCGACTGCCACCAGAATACCACGTAAAGACACAAACCGTCCCCTTAACTCCCGTTATTGCATAAGAACATAGGGTAATATAACAACTAATTACCTTAAATTATTTCTTATTAAAGTCTAGGTTATAATCTTACAAAGTACACACATTCTCCTACCTACTTAGGACCACCACTACTGAAAAATACAAAGAATACGCAAGACACGGGTGAGTGGGGTGCATGAAGTAGGGCTCAGACGTAGGTGTAGAGAGGTAACTATGAGGTACTGTGTCTCCACCGATACATCTCTTTACCCGGGCATTTCTTCCCCCAGCACCTGTGCCCTCTTTAGGAGATCAAAATAACCTACAGATTCATGGGAAGCATGGGTGCATGAGGGATTCCTGCCCACTTGTGCTCTTCGTCGTGTTACAGACAAAGGCGAGGGGTACCCACTACAGGGATCAGATGAGGGAAAATTCCATTTACCAACTTTCTCCTTAGCTAATTTTGCAGTATTAATTTAATATGAGAGGAAAGTGTTATGCAGCGTGTTCTGGGTCCAACTTCTTGCACTCAGAACACGGGCATGGACTTGGGTTCTTTTATTCAGGACCAGGCAAGAGCATGCAACAAAGGAACGGGGCTCAAACACGGGCTAACCAGTCTTAGACATATAATTACCACACAAAGAGAAAACACAGTGCTTTACACAATACATATTACACATTGCAATCACTTATTGTCACACACAGGTTTATGGCAGACTAGATCTCAGACAGGTGCAGGTGGCAACCAGGTGTGGGAGTTGGGCCATCTGGGATGCACTCTCGGGAGAGGCGCTTGTCTTGGGCTGCATTGTAGGGAGTCTGGTGTGGTCTGTAGGGCAACGTTGTGGGCGGCCTCCTTTTGGTAGGGCCCTTATGTGTGTGTTGGCCCTCGGGGCTGGGGCCAAACAGGGCGGAGAGGCGTGCAGCTCGGCACCTGCCCTTGGAAGTGGTGGGAGGGTCTGGGCTGGTCCTGGTCCGGGGTTGTCGGGACGCCCCTCAAGTGTTGGGAGCTGTGGTCTTGTCGGGACGGGAAGGCTGTCAGGGACTGCCTGCGACCGCTCTCTCCCAGGGAGTCTGACAGTGGCTGGGGGTGTCGAGGGGACGGCTGCAGGGGCAAGACACCCAGGCTCACGACGGGGCCACTCACAGACGTTCTCCACCAGGAACTCGGTAGGGGAGCAGTCTCCACCCCTAGTGGTGTGGGGGGAATGCGAGGGGTGTCCCACTTAGCCTCTGGGGGGGTGGGCTGAGCCTGCGACACTGTCCCCGGCTGAAGCCTCTGGGGTAGTGGGGGAGGGAAGAACAATGGTCGTCCCCTCAGCTTGGCAAGCCCAGTGGACGTCGCTGAAACTCCACTCCAGGGCAGAGGAAGAAGGAAGTCCAGTGGACGTTACCAAAGCTCCGCTCCAGGTTAGTGGAGGAAGGAAGTCTGGTGGACGTCCCTTCTGCCTGGCAAGTCTAGTGGACGTTACCGGGACTCCACTCCAGGATAGTGGAGGAAGGAAGTCCAGTGGACGTTACAAGGACTCCGCTCGTCCTGAGGGAGGCAGGTAGAGGAAGTCGGTGGATGTTCCACCTGTGGTAAGTCCAGTGGACTTTACTGCAGCCCTGCTGCTGGGGGAGAGATGCAGCTGAGGGGAATCTGGTGGAAGTCCACTCTATGGGAGGTCCGGTGGATGCTACCATGGCTCTGCTCCCTTCCCTGAGATGGCAGGTAGTGGAAGTCTGGTGGATGTTCCTCCGACGTCAAGTCCGGTGGACGTTACCGTGCCCCTGCTCCCAGTGGTGGGTGGCAGACGAGGGAGATCCGGTGGACGCTCCCTCTGCAGCAAGTCTGGTGGACACTACTGTGCCGCTGTTCCCCTTGGGGTTCGTAGGTGTGGGAAGACCGGTGGTCGTTCTGCTTTTGGTAGGTCCGGTGGACGTTACCAAGGGCCTACTTGAGACTGTGCTGTGACAAGTCCCACCCTGATTCTGGTGAGTGCTGTCCCGGCTGGAGTGTAGTGCGGCCGGGCAATGAACTCCCTGCTGGTTCTGCTGGGTGGAAGAGGGACACATGGTAGTGATGGACGTGGGCTTGTGTGGCTCGGGGCCCTTGCGCACCTCCACGTGGCCTCCTCTTGGGTTGGGTGTCTCGCCCTCCCCAGGGTCTCCTCCTGGGGTGGGTATTTCAGAAAGGTTATCAAATACGATTGATATAGTGCACTTGTCTGTTTTTAATAATTAAGTTTTACAAGGATCTTAGGAAATTGAGGGGAAGGTGGAACGTTGCGTCACACCAGAAGAATAGTGACATCAGGTTCACGGGTATTTGAGTTAAGGACGGTGGGCAGTTTGAATCCAATCTCACGCCCATAACCTTCGTGGAACCTTAATATTAAAGTAAGTACAAATATTATTGTGCCTATCAAGTGAGTGATGGGAGAAGTCTTACTCAGAACTTATAAATGATCTCTACAGATTACTAGCACCATTACAGTGGTGGTTGTTGCTGTGGTGGTGGTTGTTGTTATTGTTGTGGTGGTGGTTGTTATGGTGGTGGCTGTTGTTGCTGAGGTGATGATTGTGGTTCCTATTTCATCTGAAAAGTGAACTCGGTGGACTGCAGGCTTAAGTTTCCCTTCTGCAACCCACCATCCTCCATTTGGGGGATAGGCAGTAAACAGAAAACACCGAATTAAATTCTTTCAGATTTGGATATAGATAGATTATTTACAGTATAAGGGAACTTAAAATTTCCTCCCTTACGCTGGTGTCAAAAGCAGTGGAATCTTCTTTATAACGTAGATAGAAAAATCCTGCGTTACACGGGTGGACGCGGTGGGATATAGATGTAGACAGATCGATTGTTATAACATGCTAGAGGCCCACTTGGTCCTAATAAGAACCCCTGGGAGGTAAAATTTTCAAGTAGTGATAAACCGAAAATTGATCGGTAAATTCCCACAGTTAAAAGTGTTAGTACTTCGCAGAATGTTAAGAGTATCCTTAGTAGGTCACAGCCAAATACCTCAGTCACTGAATATTGATTCGGTGATGATGATGATGATAAGATTTGCCACACAGGTGTGGCATGGGCTCAGGGTGGAGAGCCCGTAAGTGACAAATCATAGGAAAAATGAAAGAGGAGCGTCCTCTGCATGGCGGCAGATGGACGCAGACGTGAGAAAAGAAATAAGGAAGGTGGCGCTATGACTAGTGAGGCGGAGGGTAAGAGGAGACAGTAGTGAGAAGTGAAGAGATAGAGGAAAGAGCAACCATCTCAGCAGCAGTGTCTGAGCGTGAGACACGCCTGACAAGGCGGTTGTGAAGAGAAAGACGCAGAGAAGCAGTGGAAGGGCAGTCCAAGAGATAGTGCAGAAGAGGCCAGTCGTCAAGTTGATGACAGTAAGGGCACGGGTCAGGTTGCTGCCCAGAAATCTGGGAAAAGCAGGGGTGTCCAAGCCTGAGGCGGCGAAGACCCACTATGAGAGCGTTAGGGGTGTGGGGCGGGGCCACAAGCGGCTGGTAATGAGTAGCCCGCGCCTCCTGTGGGAAAGCCCCCGTCTGACAGGACCTCTCCCACACCTGGACAACACCTGCAGCTGCTCAGCCACTTGTATCCCAACCCGGATCCCCCGTGTATCAGATAGTGTGTTTAATCTGTGTATTGTATTGTCTGGCATTATAACTCTTTATGGTAACACAGGTGCAAAGCTGGTCAGCCCAAGTTTTTATGCCCTGTTCCTCTAGTTGCATGCTCTAGACCCAGTCTCGAAGGGAACCCCAAACCCAGCGCTCGTGTACAGAGAACAAGGAGTTGAGCTCTGAACACGTAACATAACACTGGTGGCTAACAGTGGTTCTTGATCTGGTCAAAGGGCAACAGGAACAAGGGAAATCTAACAAAATGGCGGCCAAACCGCACGTACAATTGTCAAAGTACGACCCAACATAACCACATACATGTGCATGATCAAACCACTGCTTGACACTGGATTCGACCACGACAAGGAGAAAATAGCAGTTACTCTACCACAACTGGGAAAAGCAGTGTCCAGTATTGCCACGAAGATCGTCCCAGAGCTGACATGGGCCCAGTTTACTCAAATCGTGACCCAAGCAGTCACGCCATCCCTGGGGAAAGTTGTTGCCATATCTCAGCTGGACACCCTCACCTACAACGGCACCCTGGACGACACACTCATCCAGGCCAGGCGACCCGTCACAGTTGCTTACCCGGAGGCTGATGCAGCCAACCGGGAACAACACATTTTCAACATCCTGTTGAGGATCCTCCCCAGCACCATAAGAGAACGCTTCACAATCTATGATCCAACAGGTGACCTTGACAGGGATGTTCAACTCGTCAGGCGTCTTCTCGCCGTTCGCACCACCCCATACCACATCAACGCAGTGAGCAGAGTCTCAAGACACAAGGCACCACACCCAAAACCACGGACGCCCCCCACCCACACAGTTTCTCCAACACCACCCAGTATACCCAAGGCACTCCCGACCAAGAGGCACCCTGCTCCAAAGGAGACTACCAACCTCATCTCCAAAGCTCTGTGGGAGTTTTCAGCATGTAATCACAGGTGCCACATTCTTGATATACGGGAACAACTTCTAGCTGCCCAATGAAAAACAACTACCCAAGGGCGCCGCAAGGTCTCTTGCGACAACACACCCTTTGCCGAGTACCCCAACCCTGGAGGAGTAGGGCCGGACGAAGAAGATGCCCCACAACGAGCTGGATTTTTAGAACCACCCCCACACCTCCTCATGCCAGCTGAGGCCACCTCACAAAAATATCGCCTCCCAGTCTATGATAAAATGAAACTGAATGGGTTGAAAGCAAGGCTACTGTTCGACACAGGAACGACCAGATCCTGCCTCTACAGTCATATCTTCTCCCGCCATGCCTCAGCTTTTGGTCCGCTCCTTCCCACTTCAGCTCACATCATAGATGCAGGGGATGGCCCCCTGTCTATACGCAGGGAAACCCGGGCCCTGCTTGCCGACACTCATCAGAATGTGGCAGCTCGGCACCAATTCATCATCTTCGACTCGACCTGCTGTGCTTACAATGGCTACTCAGGGCTGGACCTCCTGCAGAAGATACGCACCAGCATCGACTGTCACAAGCGACACCTCCACTTCCAGAAGTCTCCAGACACCCCCCCCAGCCACACCTGCACGTGCACTCCCACACTCTTTTCTCTCATCTCACTCTCCTCTCTTTATGTCTTCTACCTTACCCCTTCCTATTCCTAACCTTTCCGCTCCTCCACACACCACTCTCCACGCTACCATCGCCTCCTCCCTTCCTATCTGCCCTCAGGACGAGGCCTGCCTCCACCCTAACAGACTCACTGGAACCTCTATCTTATGCTCCCCTAACCAGCCTTCTGGAACCATCTCCTCCTGTCTACTGTCTCCCACCTTTCACCCCTCACCACCCACCTCACACGCCACCTCCCGGCCACACCACACCCACTCTCCCACCCAGCACACCGCACCACCACTTGCCTCCCCCGCCAACATGACTAACTCATACGCGTGCTACATCACACCTACACACTCCTCACCCCCACCCACTCCCCATTCCACACCCACGTCCTACACCAGACCCCACACCAGCTCCCCATCCTCGGCCACCACCACACCGCCACCACCTAACACGAAAACTCCACCATCCATACCAACCCACCCGACCATCTCACCACGCAGCCCAAGCTCCTTGCCACTGACACCCGTCCACCCACCACACTCCATGTCTCCAGAAACGAACATCAAACGGGCAATCTGGATCCCAGCCCAGGGGAAGCACCACCGCCTCCGAAGAAGACACCATCTCCTCCGCCTCCTGCGAAGATACCCACACACCTCCACCCTCCACATAATCTACAGCATGCACCAGCAGCCAAACCTACCCACCCACCACTGGAACACCCTCCTCCACCACCTCACGCCAACCCACCACACTGCCTCCTCCAACATTACCACCTCTGCCACGGGGACGTGACTTTCCCCCCTACGATGGTGGTGAAATACTCACCCCAAGGGGCGTCCACAGGGAGGCACACGTGGATGACGAAAGACCCACCCCAAGGAGGGACCTCAGGGAGATGCATACACAGCCTGGGCAAGACGGGCTTACGTCCCTCGCCATCATGCACCCCTCTTCCCCTCAACAGAGCCCGTGGGAGATACACAGTCCCGTTGCCCTACTCTTGGGCCAGACCAGCACTCGCCAGGATCGGGGTGGGACTTGTTACGTGGAACCACGACGATGGCCACCATCCGCATCAGGGAGAGAACGGCCACTGTACGTCTCTCATCTACCACCCCATGCAGAACTGCGGCAATGGCTACCGTCTGTGCCGGGGAGGGAACAGCCACTGTGTGTCCCTCATCTGCAGCCTCCGCTGGGAGCAGGATCGTGGCGACGGCCACCGTACGCGCTGGGGAGGGAATGGCCATTGTATGTCCCTCACCTGCTATCCCAGGGCAAGGCAGAACTGCGGCAACAGCCACTGTCTGCGCCAGGGAAGAATCTGCTGCGATCACTGGCACAAGCAGAACCCAGGCAACGGCCACCGTCCGCGCTGGGGAGTGAAAGGCTACTGTACGTCCCTCATCTGCAGGCTCCACTGGGAGCAGGACCGTGGCGACAGCCACTGTCCACGCCGGGGAGGGAACGGCCACCATATATCCCTCTCCTGCCATCCCTTGCTCGCCTCACTCTTCCAGAGGCCAAGTGAGACACCCCTCTCACTCTTCCTACAGAGTCAGAGAGCTAGTGGAGGCGCAGCTGGAGAGGATCTGGAGTGGCCCTGTAGTGAGCCTGGGGATTCACTCTCTCCAGCAAACGCCCCCATATCGCCCCTCACTGTCAGACTCCCGGAGGAGGAGACGCCGCAGGCAGCCCCTGACAGCCTCAGGACCCGAGAGAAGCTGCAGCCCCCAGCCACCCAGGGGTGGCCCCAGGACTCCAGGACGAGACCTCCCCAGCCCCACCACCAAGCAGTCCTGCCCCAGGAGTAGGCACAAGGAAGTGCGCCTGCTCTCCCTGTTTGGCCCCAGTCCTGATGGCCGATCCATTCATTAAGGCCCCACCAGGAAAAGGCCTCTCTCTACACTGCCCCGCAGCCCACCTTCAACGACCCAGCCCCTGATGGCGGTCTCGTGCCTCCTGTGGGAAAGCACGTCTGACGGGACCCCTCCCACACCTGGACAACAGCTGCAGCTTGAGAGGTTGGTGATGATTGGCTGAATGCAATGTTGTTTCATGATCTCTTTATTATTAATTAACGACATATATATGAGGGGAAAATTTGAGTTAAGCTCTTCATACTCTAACTTGGCCTAAAATTGACATCTCACTGTCTTGAATGCTGAGTTGTAACAGTAGATTAATATACTAGAATATGATGCTGTTCACGATGAAGTACTATGGCAAGGATGTGGGGCCGTAGCATTGTCTTTCTGCCATTGAACTATGTGAAATAGGCTGCAGAAGAATGAAAATCTAGGCCAAGTTAAGGTGAAAAGAGTATCGTAAATGTTATTTGGACATGTTGCATTCAGCCATTTATCACCAACCTGTCAAGTGCATCTTCGCCTCAATATAAAAAAAACAGAGTATGGTAGCCCAACCCAGATCCCCTGCGTATCAGATTTTTTTTTTTTTTTTGTCTGACTCTGGGCATAATAGGCTTCACAGCCTGTTATCAAGGCCCAGTAGTCCTTCTACATACCATACACCTCTAAATGTCACCACTTCGGCGCTAACACCCACTGTCCATATTGAATACATGCAAGGGCTGTCTCATACAGTACTGGTGTAGATAGTGTGTTTAATCTGTGTATTGTATTGTCTGGCATTGTAACTCTTTATGGTAATACACGTTTAAAGTTGGTCAGCCCGAGTTTTTATGCCCTGTTCTTCTAGTTGTATGCTCTAGACCAGGTCTTGAAGGGAACCCCAAACCCAGCGCTCATGTACTGAACACGTAGCATAACATATACCAATGTATTGCTTGTACATTTTGTTTCAGTTAAGAAATAAGAACAACAGTAACACGTTTCGTGATAGTTTAATATAGTTCACAAAGAAAATTTCGAGGCAAATGGTGGAATAAAAAGATGGTGGGTGTGAAGATGTGGACCAATCGTGAAAGTGGAACAACCCTGAAAAAGGTTGAGTCCCAGGTGTAGAAGAAAATTATCTACATCTTCACGGCACTGGTGCTCCCTGTTTTATTCTATGGCTGTGAGGTTTGGACACTAAACAGTGGCTTGAAGTGGCGAATTGA
The DNA here is from genome assembly GCA_018397915.1 of Birgus latro. Taxonomy (NCBI): domain Eukaryota; kingdom Metazoa; phylum Arthropoda; class Malacostraca; order Decapoda; family Coenobitidae; genus Birgus; species Birgus latro. The sequence goes on along the minus strand of JAGKTI010018241.1, from coordinate 9,425 downwards.
ACCCGGTACGACTGGGTACGTAATGAACAACTACTCCATGAGACTGAATTGAGGCCTATTATCGACAAAATCTATCAGCCCCAGCTCCAGTTACATGGGCACGTGGACCATTTTCATGAGGTTGATCCTGCTTGCAGGGTTGATCTGAGAGAGTTAACTTGGGGCGGAAGGGACCAAGCGGAAGGCCATGGAACTCTTGACTGGAGCAGGTCGATTGTTCCTGACGAAAGATATTTAGAGGAGGATGCTGCCAGGAAGAGTTGCATGAAGGGACCTCGTGGATGGACTCGGAGGGTGAGTGAGGCTATGCACCCTGCAGTGGTTGCTCCCATATGATAATGATGATGATGAAAAGCTGGTTCAGGCTACCTACTTAGTGTTAGATGATGGGAAAGTTGCCTCAGTATTTTTGAGAAGCATGTATATATTCACTGTTTTTCTTTAAATGGTAAGTTACACGTACCGCACTTGACGAGGTAAAGTTGAACCTGTTCATGGCGCATACTTTTCCTCTATTAATAAAGACCCAAGATATTTGGAGGATTCACAGATATTGAGGGATAGCTTACACTATCACGTTTCACTCATGTTTCCTTACCAGCACTAGTACTCTTCTCAGTTCATTATTCTTCTCTCATATGTTCATTCAATCACCATTACAAACTAAATCCCTCCTCACATCTTTACCTAATGTTAGTGTTATGCTACGTGTTCAGAGTCCAACTCCTTGTCCTTTGATCACGAGCGACTGATTTGGGGTTCTTTTTTAGACCGGGTCTAGTGCATACAACTACAGGAACAGGGCATAAAAACTCGGGTCAACCAACCTTATATGTATATTACCTTAAGTTCAACACAGTACCGAACACAATATTAATGCAATATTTATTTACACAGTACACTATACAGATTTAAGGCACAATCAGGGCAGGAGGACTCTGGTCTGGGCTACTGAAGGCTTGAGCTGCTCACAGGTGTTGGCCAGGTGTGGGAGGGGTCTCATCAGGTGTGCCCTCTTGCAGGAGGCCTGGGACCACTGCCAGGGGCCGGGTCATCTGGTGCGGGCTGCTGGGCAGCATGGAGAGGGGCCCTTCCTTAATGGGGCCTCAGTGAGGAGTTCGGCCCTTGGGACTGGGGCCAAATAGAGTGAGCAGGCGCTCTTGTCTGCGCCCGCTCCTGGAGGTGGATTGCTGGCTGAAGGGGCTGGGGAGGTCACGATCCAGGATCCTGGAGGCACCCCTGGGTGTCCGAGGGCTGCGGTCTCTCTCGAGCCGGGTCGCCATCAGGTGTTGCCTGTGGCGTCCCTTCCTCCAGGAGTCCAACAGTGAGGGGCATCGTGGGGGTGCTGGCTGCAGGGCACAGATCTCCGGACTCACGATGGGGCCTTGCCAGATTTCCTCCAGCTGCAACTCCATGTGGGAACTGCCTCTGTGGGGGAAGAGAGAGAAGGGTGTCCCACTTGGCCTCTGGAAAGGTGAGGCAAGCAAGGGACGTCCTCCGTAGGCGAAGTCACAGGGGTAGGAGATGAGGGATGTACGGTGGCCGATCCCTCCCCGGCACGGACAGTGCCTGTCGTTGCAGTTCCTCTAGCCCCTGGGACAGCAGGTAAAGGGTGTACTGTGGCTGACCCTTCCACGGCGCAGACGGTGGCCATCACCGTGATCCTGCTCCCAGTAGAGGTTCCCCCTCAAGAGGCATCACAGGGGATAGTGGATGAGGGATGTATGGTGGCCGCTCCCTCCCCGGCATGGACGGTGGCTGTTGCCGCGGTTCCTCTAACCCCTGGGACAGCCTGTGAAGGGTGTGTGGTGGCCAATCCTTCCCTGGTGTGGAGGTGGCAGATGAAGGATGGACAGTGGCCGATCCTTACCCAGCGCAGGTGGTGGCCATCACCGCAGTCCTGCAGGGGGTAACAGCTGGAGAGCGTATGGTGGCCGTCTCTTCCCCGATGCAGAGGTGGCCGTCGTCACGGTGCTGTCTGGGGCTGTATCTCTACAAGCCCCACCCCGATCCTGGTGAGTGCTGGCCCAGCTGGAGAGTAACCTGCCTGGGCTGCATTCCCTGAATAGTCTTGGCTGAGGGTAAGAAGGGCGCAAGGTAGTGGGGGACATAGGCCCGTCTAGCCCTGGGCATTCCACGCGCCCTATGCGCCTCCCTGTGGTCTCCTCCTGGGGTGGGTGGTGCGCCACCCTCTCCGTTGCCCCTCCGTGGGGTGCGTGTTGTGCCACCCCTCCCATGGTCTCCCGTTGGGGTGGACATTTCAGTTAGCCACCATGCTACCTCGAGTAGAGACACAGCAACTGTACACATCACTATAACTCAGTAACTGTAATATAAGCATTGGAGAGTCACAGATGTATTGCTCACTGTCAGTAAAATAATCTCACTGTTCAAGTTAACTGTAGTCTGCTCATACAGACTACTGTAGCAACCTCTAAGGGATAAAGGCTATTCGGTTCACTTGTGCCTCACCCACCTATCTACCTGCCTCACCCACCTATTCAACTTTTAAAAAATCTAATTTCACACCATCACATTCACCTCTTATCTACCCCTATCATGTACTACTTACTCTACTTTTTATTCACTGGTTCCTGCACCAGTTCTTGCCTTAATACAGTATTCACCCCACACCAATGGCATAGCCATAGCCCCCAATTACTGGCCCTCCTCATTGTTCCCCCCCCACATGAAATTACAGATTATTTAATGTGTGGACATTGCGCAACTGTGGACCTTCCCTTGAAGAGGATTTGGTCCCACGTTGACCCCCCCTCCTCCTCCCCATTGGTGGAGGGCTGGCAACGTTATTGCCTCACATGTTCACCCATTTTCATCATTTGCTTCATTCGTGTATCCACGTCGCTGATACCATTAGAGTACTCACCACAACTAGGACACTCAGCTCTCATTATCTTACATGGTCACACCCCATAATAAGTATTCACCCTTTAATGTACACCCCATAGGCATACTGGGAGAGAAAGAGAGAGAGAGAGAGAGCACTATAATGAAGATTAAAGAACATACAGCTTTGGCCAACCTTAACTTGACAGCTGTATCAACAGTATACTGCAAATATTACCTCCAAAAGAGCAAAGGAATAGAGTGGATTTAGTGGCATTCTGCTGGGTGCTTTGCTTAACATCACAAATTATGCATGCCTCCTTACCTAAGTAACCGAGTCACCTTTGCCTAGGCAACTTGTCACACACCAGAGTATAAATTTATTGATTTTTTTCTAAGGCTGTAGGTCCCCCACCCAGTCATGCATCACAGCTTGTGGATGCAATCTCTCAGTATTCAGCACACACTTGGTTGTGCAACTTTACATACACACTCAGCCTAAAGTAAAGGCCGAGATTAATAACTTTCAAGGTTCTAGGTCCTCACTCAATGTCTGCATGCACAATTTGTGGTCACTATACTCCGCTTTTACATACAGTTGGTGAAGTACTGGACTACACTGCTATTTTTTTCTTTTTCTGCATGATGCCTTGGGTTAGTTTCCTGTTGAACACAGTTGATGCTCAGTACAAAGCAGTTTGTAGGAGGTCTGTCACAGACAAGTATTAATGTTTCATTAAATATCCTACCCTATTGTACACTGGACCATAATACTCTACCCTCAGGCCCCTACACCTTACTAGGTGCAATATGTGACATCTTTTTTGTCTCTAAAAATTAACAAATCTTGAAACTTCTCTTCACCTCAGCTTGCTTGCTCACTAGTTTCTGGTCACATCTGTAACATCTGCAGTGCTGTGAAAGTGCACAGAACTCTCCTGCATACATGAATGAGTATAAGTTTAACTGAAAAAACATGTACTACATGATAATCTCAACATCACAGTATGGTACTGGTCTATACAATATTTGCCAATATTGTAATTGCTCACACCAGTTTCAGTACCTTTACTAAAAATGCAGAATAATATTGTGAGGCCCATTTCACTAGATATGCCTGCTGATAATTCTCCCACTTCCCTATTTCCATTTCCTTGTTTCCAGATCCTACCTAATCCCATCTAAGAGGGAAAAAGGGTTAGATGATCATGAAGATGATGATAATGATGATGACTTTACAGTAAACTCACATAATCAAGAGGCCTGAAACAAAACAACTTTCTCCAATTCCTTTTTTTTTATTATTATTATTCACTTTGTATAAACAGCGAGTATTTGTGATAAACATTAAAATTTCACAACAAATGTCACGTTCTGAGATCCGTCTGAGCAAGAACAAAATAGGGACACTCGACACTGGAAAAATAAAACCATTTCAAGGATGCTGGAGAGGAAGAGAACAGAGCACCAGAAGAGGAAACTCTACACCAGAAACTACCTAACGCTGAATAAATGAATCCCTCTCTGAATACATGACTCAGTTCAAAATATATGGCTCCCACTCTGAATAAACAGCTTCACCTCTGCGTAATGGCTACAGGTGTTAGCCTCGATACAAGTCAGCAATTTGTTCCATATTAGCACAGCTTTTTTCTCACATTTTCAGATGTATTTCCAAACATCACATCTTTTTCCCCTTTAAATTTAGTGCCGTAAATTAGGGGAACTGACACTTTAGCAGTGTGAAAAATGACTAAAGGTGGTTCCCATTAAATGACAAGAAAGGTGTTCCATTGTATCACACCTCTTTTTTATTTGGTGCTGTAACTTGGGGGAACTGGTATATCAGCCTTGGGATGCACTATGCATTATCACAACCTCTTCCCTTCATTTCATGTAATTTGGGGGAATTGGTTCATCAGCTTTACAGGTATCAACTGAACTTTAACTGCTTATATATCTTTGATTAACAAAGGTATTAACTGGATTTAAAAAGAAAAAGAAAAATGAAAAAAGCAGCACATAATGACGATTTACCATAACGGGAAAAAACGGGAGGGGGGATGATCAACTAACAGGGTCATCATTAACCTCTTTAGCCTGATGATGTATTTCATGTTCCTGGTATCTTCATATAATGTTCTTTATGATGAACGTCTCAAACTGGAGTGGTTAGATATAGCCTTCATTAAACTCTTTAGGACTGGAATTTTTTTCCAAAGATAATAATCTGGAGGCACTAAGAATAAACTACCTAAATACATCACTGGAATAATGGGGTTCTGACACATAATTACTTCACTGCTTCAAATCTAAGATAGTTATTACACAGGTCTGTAAAAATCTGACCAGCACTTTTCCAAATTATACACAGAGACCTCATGTTAACAGACCCATTTATGCCGAACTCTGGGTATAACACACCCCTTGACCCTACTGGACAACTTCAGTTATATACTGAACCAAGGTCTGGTACAGGAAGCATATCCAGTGACCTACCAGACAAATTTGTTAAATAACAAACCCACGCCTGGTATTTCCTCCTCTTCTCGTTACTATCTATTGAAAGGAGGACAACGAGGACCAGAATTAGTTCTGTACAGCTTACTGATCTATTATATATCAAGGAACACATGCCAAGCCCATACAATAATGATTGATGTCTTGTAACTTGCCCTAAGTGGGCTTCCTACCAAACCATTTTTCATATACAGTATACTGGCCCTGGGTCCGGTGTAATGGGTCCCTATCAGACATCTTATATGACAAACTATTGGATTTACCATCCGCCTTTCCCAGGTTAGCCCATTATAACAGGGTCTCAATGAATAAAAATATTCATTGTATCATATTAGTATCAGAGTGATGTTTACTTGTGCAGTGACCATTACACTGTTTTTTTTTTTTTTTGGGGGGGGGGGAGTACAGGTACTGTCTTTGTACAGTGATCCCTTGGTTATCACATAACTGGTACCAAATATGGTGCATGACAACAGAACTGTGATAACAACAGCACAGAACCTAAGGGATTTATCCTAGTTGATATCAGGCATCCCTAAGGCAAGCCTATATTCTCTGTTTTTTGACAGTTCAAACCCACTAAATACATGCTTACTGTTATGTTAAGCATCGGAAACACACACAGGCATGGTCAGGTTAACAGCAAGTGATGAAATGGCATAATAAGGAAGAAACATGTGCCATACAGAGACCTGAAATGGGCATGAGGTAAGGGTTTCTGAGGCCAGGAGGGTTGAGAGTTAATGGTCTCCACCACCTGTGATTAACTCCTCAAGTAGAACCCCATTTTTTAATCCCTCAAAGCCATCAGAAACTACAGACGATGCACCATCAGTGTTGGCAGAAACCAGTTCATAAGCGCGATAATGACTTTGAGGGGGGGGGGTGCAGATTTTCATCTTGCAGTGATAAAGAAAACTGCTGTAACCAAGGGATCACTGTAACTGACAAAATTAACACCTTGAATACAGTGGTGTTATGTCCGTAAAGTATACTTTTGCTGCACAGTCCATCTATCCATCCATCATCCAATCCTAAGTTGCCCCACCAGGAGCGTAGGAGCCTGAGGTTAGGCAAGTTGGTCCTGACATTTAAGATAAGAGTGACCAGCCTCACTCATCCCAGAGTGGCATTACGTGAGCAATAACCCCAACCACCCCTTGGATATAAACCGGCACCGGCTCAATCCGATTGGAGCGTCGTAATTATCCACTAAACCACCAAGCGCCATAATTTGGTTATATGGTTACCACCCAGTGTAGTAAATGGTTTCTTGGCGTACAGGAAACCATTCAGCTTGTCACTCAGTGTAGAGTCACCCATAGGCAGAAGGAACGGGAGATAATGAAGGAAAGAAAGACAAAAGAGGGAGTGTAAAGTCACCCGTGGACAGAAGGACGAGGAAAGAATGAAGTAAAGAAAGACAGAAGAGGAAGGAAGGAAAGGAGGGAGTAGAGGAAAGGGCAGACAGCCAAGAGCAGCACTACATTGTGTGAGTGGATGGTGAGTACCCCCACTTCAACTTTACTAAATTTAAGAAAGGTCTCGCATACTGGAAGAATTAATGAAGGTCATACCTCACCTGACAAATTAAAATGGGATTTTTCAATATTGTTTACCTGACAAATTATCATGGGATCTTTCTGAGCTATTTACTTAAAAATTTAATATGGAATCTTTCAGTGTTCTTCACATCACAAATTGAGATTTGTCAACGTTCCATACACGAAAAATTAAAACAGAATCTTTCAAAGTTCTGTACCTGACAAATGATCATGGATCTTTTCATGTTCTTTGCTTTACATATTAAACCAGTATTGTTCAGTGTTCTTTACCTGACAAATTAATAAGGAATTCTGTGTTCTTCACTTGGCAAATTAACATGGGATCTTTCAGTGCACTTTACCTGACAATTAACATGGGATTACTCAGTGTTTCAGCATTCAGCCATCAGAATGTGAGCTCTAGGTGTAGAGTTTCGACCAAGGAAATGAAGGTCAAGAGTTCCAACCAAGTAAGTGAGGATCAGTTAAAAAATGACGACAACAACCACAACTGAGAGGAAGAGCGGGTGGCAGCTTGATCAACAAAACTGCCTGACTAGCTCTGGAAGGGGATAAGTCTAGGGGTGGCAGAAATATAGACTAATTCTTATATTACCGTTATGCAAGCAGCAGAGAGATCACTAGTGCTTCTTCTTCTTCTCCTTTTTTTTTTCCTAAAGCTCAAGACCTACCTTACACAAACACTGGACAATGGTGCTGGGGTATCAGAATCACAGTACAGGCAGTCCTCATTATAGGCTGGACATGTGTTCAAGAATACTGCCTTTTCCAATATAAATGGTACTGTGAGTTTAGGGAAACTTGTCAATCAGCAATATACAGTAGGTAACATTGGAACTCTGATAAGCAAATTCTATATAATTTATGGTGGATATGGTTACACAATGTATATTCAGTATATATATTTGAAAAAAAAATCTACCTATAATGAGGATGTACTGTAATTCATTAACAGCCCCTGCAAAAAATAGAAAATAGCAAGACTGAGGCTCTTGTCCTATCTGTATGAGCTCTATTTCCCCAGAACCATTGCTGAACTTTGTATGCAGGAGATGGTGGGGTTGTGTCCAGGAGACTGGGGGGCAGGGACATACAGGCAATCCTCTTCATAAATCAACAATGTGTTCCAAAACATCACAACTTTTTCCATGCAAATGTTACCATAATTTGGGAGAAAAGGCTACTTAACTTTGCGGTAGCAGATCAATCCGAGAAAATCTTCTGTGATTTACTGTTAAAAAAAAAATAATAATAATAATGATAATGAGGAATTACCATACAACAAGGGTAATGTCAGCTTACAATTGCAGTCTTTGTCTGCCGATACCGAGTTTCTTAATAATCACACAGACGACAGTCACACTTCAATCAGCAACATACACCATGATATACAGAAGTACAATACTTGTGCCCAAAACTAGTGACTGCAAAACTGTCTGATTGTCTCTGATACCAATGCTTATGCTAAAAAAAAATCCTAAAGGTTCAAGATGCATTTACAGCAAGTGGTTTGTTCTGAGGATTCCTCATAAATTACCAAATATATCAACACATGAGGTATTCATCCACTTGTCCCCCAGGATAAATGTCAAATTTCAAGACACTTCTACAGCTGTTCAGTGTTCAAAGTAAATACACAGTACAGAAATATACTTTATGCACCAAAATTCTTCTTGTACATCATGAGTGAGATCAGAAGTTCCCAAGAAGCAGCTTAAAGTACGAGTGACATAGACCATAGGGCCAAATGAGCGGCGCAGCAGGTGGGGGAAATATTGCAGTAGGTGGATTGCACGTGGGCGCCACCCCAAGACTGAACCCTGCCTATCACGTGGGACAGAGTGCGTTTGTGCGTCAGGGGACAGACAAGTGAAGAGACAGTTGAGGGACCAGGTTAATATGAAAAAATACCACAAGGGGGTACAGAAAAATGGTAAACACCAGGAACTGGGTAATAAGAGTAAACACAGCAAGAACCATAAAGATATCATAGAAACAGTAGTAACAGTTAATAAATAAAAAAACGGAAGGAAAACCCAGCAATCAGATAAGAGAGAATCAAAAGAAAATTGGTAATATATTAGATGAAGCAAAGATATGGATGGGTAAAAAATAAATCAAGGAGGCTGAAGGTAATGATGCATGACAGAAAAACATGATACAAAATACACAGAAGTACCATGAGAGGATAACTGGAAGTACAAGAAACATCATATTCATAACAACAGGAAGAGCATAAAAGCAAGAAATCTGTAGGCAATATACACCAGTAATCCTTGTAAAAGAAAACAAGCTAAGGATAGACTCTGTACAGCTAGAAAAATAACCGGATGTGGGAGAATATTTACACATTATTGTAGCAGGTAGCACATAGAAAATATCCACACATGATGGAAATGACAGACCAAAAATCTATCATTAGTAAAGATGATGATGCTGACAAAATATGTATGTAGTGCTGTGTATATATATATATATATATATATATATATA
>JAGKTI010018240.1:0-17851 GCA_018397915.1 Birgus latro | reverse complement strand
CTCTCTCTCTCTCTCTCTCTCTCTCTCTCTCTCTCTCTCTCTTCTTCTTCTTCTTCTTCTTCTTCTTCTTTTCTTCTTCTTCTTCACCTCAGTACGACTTCGCTTTCCCTAGCTTTCATTGCCTCAACTTTAACATCTTTCTCATTTTCTCATTTATTACGACCTATTTTATATCTTCAAAAAATTGGCACTTCAGGAATAGGCTAACTACTAATCTTTCCGACACACACACACACACACACACACACACACACACACAATTTTACGCATGAAGAAAAGTTTTCGTGCCTTCTTCTGCAAGTCTCGGCCAGATATTTTGAAACTGCCAGAGTAACAAAACATGCAGCTCTGTATCTTGCTACAGGGGCAAGAGAAAATATTATTTACGTGACGTGCTGACTGAGAGGAGATGGTGGTGCCAAGGATTCCACCACCCACGGAAATGAATAATATTATAATAAATGCATTAATCAAAAGAGCTCGAGAGGGCAGTGACGCCTCTCGCTGACTTTGACCTTGACCCATGACCTTGACCCTTGATCGAACTGCACTAAAATGGAGACACTTCCTTCCATACCCCCACACAATGTACAGCGACATTTTTTTTTTTTTTTTTACCAAAACGCATTAAACATTCATGGAAACACATTCGTGAGATCCTGCAATAATACAGATGGCTGAGTGCTCAGCGTCGCTGACTGCAAAGCTGCCGGCCCGTTAGCGCCAGGGTTCGAGTCCTGGTGTGGGCAACTGGCGCCACTCCTTCAGTGTCCACCCACCCTTTGTGGGTTGGTAGATAAAATGAGTACGTAAGGTAACATCTGTGGAAGGCAACTGTGGTAGCCTGGATGATGCAGTGGCCTTGTGTCCCACGGTATTAGGTGGAAAACCCAGCCACAGGCTCAAAGGCCTGTGTGAAGATGAGCACTGCGGTTAAATGTCTCATGGCGTCTGTCCCCACCTACACCTTTACAGATAAAACAGTGCAACAAACTCTCATCCCTTTTCTACCCAACTCTCTAATGCAAGAGTTAACCATTGCTCCCAGTCCTTGATGTATGCAATAGGTCAACTCTGGAAATGCCTTCATCTGTCTGTATTTCCTACTGTCTATGACCTCCAGTCCTTCAAACGCAGTGTGTCCAGGCATCTCAAAATGAAAGGATCTTGAATTTGGCTCACTGTTATCTTGTTTTTGTTTTTTCTTGGAGGTAACAATCTTGCTGACTCCTGTTCCTTCTTCCTTGCATTAAAAAAAAAATAAATCAGGAACACATTCATGAGATATACTGCATTAACATTGACACATACAGTACATGCTGGTAGATACGCACATAGAAACGAACTCCATCTAAACAGTTACACATACGATATGGCTAAAAGCGCACACAAGGCAATTCAAATTTCCTCTTAAATACAACCTGGACCTACCCTGTGCATCCAGTGTGTGTGTGTGTGTGTGTGTGTGTGTGTGTGTGTGTGCAGTGCTTTGTATCTTATCTGATTGCATACAGTGTTATGTTGGTGTATCGCAGTTGCTATCCTCCTCCACACTGACCACAACACCTTTACACTCAGGCGTCCTTTGAGATTCACGAAAATACGAGAATTTAAGACTGTTTTCCCCCTCGTAACTTCCATTTATTTTTGCATGGGAGACTATAGATACGTGGATACTCTTTGTTTTGGCACAGATACAAGCTACAATAATGATTTACCTCTCGTAACCAAGATGTGTGTGTGGGGGGGGATAATCTATATCAATTTGAGAGGGGTAGTGCATATGGGACGCAGAATAAGTGTTTGTGAGAAGATTTATAGTAATGTAGTACGAGTCATATTTACGTTAGTAATCATCATCATCATCATCAACATCATCATCATATTCATTCAGTGTAACACCCGCCCTCACCAACTGGATTTTGTTTGACCTTCGACAGGATACTCTTAAAATCTTTTATTCACTCTTGCCCAATCCGCAACCCTTCCACCAACTTTTATTCAAATCACTTCAAAACCGTCTGAAGTGATATTGTCCAGTGACCTTGACAGTTGACTTTTTTCTCTGATCTGGACCTTATACAGCTTGTTCTTAAATAGAATTCTCATTACCCTTGTTTTAACCCAAACCTCTCGCCAGACTTTTCCATGTGACCTTAAAAAAAAAACAAATCTGTGTCAGCCAGCGGGGTGATCCTCACCCCATCTACAAAGTTTGATCCAAATCAGATCACAACTGCTTTATTTTGTGCACGCAGATAGACACTATCTATCTATCTACAGCCAGACCCATTACTCCCGTAAGGAGTGGCCACAAACAAATCGCCTCCATGTAGTCCTGTCCCCTGCCATTTCACTGCCCTCTCCCCAGCTCACATCCCTCTGTATTATACCTCTCCACTTCATCCCTCCATCTCATCCTCAGTCCCTCCCTCCCTTTCCCTCTCTCCACTTCACTCACACACACACACTCCTCGTTAGCTTCTCGCTCTCCATCTTCTCCACATGGCGAAACCACCTCAGTGTATTTCTCCTGACGCTTTCTATCACATCCACACCACAATGCTCCTTCACTTCCTCATTTGTCAGTCTGTCTCTTCATGTAACTCCACTTGATCCTTTCAAATAACTCATTTCCACTGCTCTCACTCTTGACCTGTGTCCTTCCAACAAGGTCCAAGCTTCGCTTTCATATGTTAGAGTTAGTATCACAATTATATCATGCAGTGACATTTTTTTTTTTTACTTCCGTGCTCACTTTCCTACTTCCTGTCACTGCTTACTCAGTGACTTCATTTCTCTCGAAGACTACAACTTTCCCTTTCCCTACATTCACCTTTAGATTCCATTTCATACACATTCTCCCAAACTCATTTACCGTGCCTTGCAGCTCCCCTTCATCTTTACTTAACAAAACGAGTACAGTATCATCTGCAAACAACAGAACAGGAAATTTCCAAACGCTGCCCTCTCGCATTAGGGCCGCGCCAACATCTACTGTTCTACCTTGTATCTGTTTTATAATTCCATCCATACACAGATTGAGCAACATGGAAACATGACACATCCTTGTTTTAATCCAGCATTCAGATACAAAAATTCACTCAGTTCACCATCCATAAGCACTGGAGTCTTTAGCTCCCTCATGCATACTCTTCACGGCATTCAGTAGCTTCTCATTTACCCCATATATTCTTATATCCATTGTCAGATGCTTTCTCCAAATCCATGAAGGCAGCATACAACTTCCTGCCCTTCTCCAGAAACTTTTCCACTAGAGTGATTAGGATGAATCTCTGATCTACACAACCTCTTCCATTCCTAAAACCTCCCTGTTCTTCTCCAACTAATTCCTCTGTTATTTCCTTAGCTCTGTCAATAAGTATCCCACCATACATTTTTCCCATTACACTAAGAATACAAATGTCCCTATGATTACCTTTCACTTCTTTTTCCCCTTTTCCTTGTACACGGGAGTAATTATACCTAACTTCCAATTCTCTGGGACTTTACCTTCCTCCCAGGCCAATCTGCACATCTTTTACTGTTTCTTCCTACTTTCTCTATGCTCATTTCAAAGCCAAAGGTGGCTGTTGTGTATATGTACGCAACGACTTCTCTTGCTCTCGTGTTCCTGAACTTGATTCTTCTGAATTCTTTACTCTCTGTCTTTGGCTTTCCTGTCATTCTTTAACTAAATATATCTGCACTGTTTACTTATCTCATAATTCTACCAACTATGAAAAATTCTTCACCTATCTTACTTCTACGATGGAACACATTCTATCCATTTCTCCTTTCTCTGATATATCCATTCTAGGAGATTTCAATGTTCACCACCACCTTTGGCCCTCCTCTCCTTTCACTGATCCACCTGGTGAACAAGCCTACATCTTTTCTATCCTTAATGATCTGGAGCAGATTGTACAGCATCCTACCCGTATCCCTGACCGCCTTGAAGAGAGCTCCAACATACTTGACCTCTTCCTTAGAACTAATCCTTCTGCTTATGTTGTTAATCTTTCCTCTCCGTTGGAAGAGGAGAGGGCCTAAAAGAGGTACCAGAGCAAACCCACCCCTGAATCACATCTTGTTTATGTTTCTGCCCGGAATCGTGCTGTCTGTTCTTCGCTGTGCTAAAAATAATTCCATCCATACTAAATGCTCTCATCTCTCCAACTCGAATTCTTCCCACTCCTTCTGGCTCCTTGCCAGAAACGTTTCTAACAACTTTACCTCATCATCCTTCCCTCCTCTTTTCTGCTCTGATGGCTCTGTAGCTATTTCTTCTACTGATGAAGCAGATCTCTCCGCTCAGGCTTTCTCCTCCAATTCCACCATAGACGATTCTGGTGCTGTTCCTCCATCACTTCCCCGCTCTGACTTCCTCGTGGCTGACATTAAAGTTTCTTCATCTGATGTATTTTCTGCCATAACTGACCTTAATACTAACAAGGCATATGGGCCCGATGGAGTCCATTCTGTTGTCCTCAAGAACTTTGCTTCTGTGCTTACACCCTGCCTAGGTAAACTCTTTCGCCTTTGTCTTTCAACTTGTACACCTTTCCTTCTTGCTGGAAGTTTGCTCTCATTCAGCCAGTCCCAAAGAAGGGTGACCATTCCCAACCTTCTAACTGTCGTCCAATTGCTTTAACATCCTGTGTCTCAAAAGTTTTCGTAACTTCCAAACTGCCCTCTTACGGTTTCTATCCTTCTATCTGCGCCTTCATCAATAGCTTCCTTTCTGGTCGTTCTATAGCTGCTGTTGTAGGCAGCCATCATTCTTTTACATCTGTGAACAATGGTGTTTCTCAGGGCTCTGTCCTATCTCCAACTCTCTTTCTTTTATTCGTCAATGACCGTCTAAGCTGTACATCTAACCCTATCCACTCGTACGCCTCTCCATTCGGGTCTCGCAACGTCCATCTCAGCAGTTACTTCAGCAAACAAGGGCTGAGGCTATGGCACACCTAATGTCTGATTTGGCTCGTATCTCTGACTGGGGTAGAAATAATCTTGTTGTTTTTAATGCATCAAAAACTCAGTTTTTGCACCTATCAACCTGACATAGTCTTCCACAGGAGTGCTCTCTAATGTTTAATAATATCCAGTTCAATCCTACATCATCCTTGAACATGCTTGGGGTTTCATTCATTCTGGACTTATCATAGAAAGATCATATTGCATCTCTTGTAAAATCTGCTTCCAAGAGATTGGGTGTGCTAAGCCGACTCCGTGCCTTCTTTACTCGTGCATAGTTGTTGACTTTATACACGGGTTTTATTTCCCCCTGTATGGAGTACAACTCTCATGTGTGGGGAGGCTCCTCACATACAGCTCTTCTCGATAGGGTGGAGTCAAAGGCTTTTCGTCTCATTAACTCTCCTCCTCTTCCTGGCTCCCTTCAACCTCAGTCTCTTCGCCACTCTGTTGCATCTTTATCTCTTTTCTGTCACTACCTCAATGGTCACTGCTCCTCCGAACTGTCTGCTTGCATCCCTCCACCTCTACGACGGGTGCATAGCATAGCACCCGTCTAGCAACAAACTCTCATCCCTTTTCTGTCCAACTCTCTAATGCAAGAGTTAACCGTTACTCCTAGCCCTTCATTTATGCAGCAGGTCAACTCTGGAACTGTGTCTCTCTCTCTGTATTTCATACTTCCTATGATCTCCAGTCTTTGAAACACAGTGTGCCCAGACATCTCGAAATGAACGGATATTGAATTTGGCTCTCTTTTGTATTTTTTTTTCTTTGAAAGGAACGGTTTGCGGGCTTCTGGCCTTTGGTTCCTTCTTTCTTGCAATAAAAGAAAAAAAAATCTACTGCGATCACTCTCCCGTGCTTCAGCATTTCACCACTTTCCCCAGTTTAACTTTCTTCATTGCTTCCACTACTTCCATCCTACTGATTTCTTCCCCCCTTTTCGTCTCCCTCCTTCTCCCAGCCATTCCCCCTCTAGCTGTACAGTACAAGTAATCATCTTTCAGTAGAATCATACTGAAAGATGATTACTTGTCAGTGACAAAAAAAAAATCATATTGAAAGTTTCTAGTGTTTGTTCTGTCCTGTGTGAACTGTTCCCAGCAGGCCAACTTACAGTTGTTGACGATAATTATGTTTTGAAAGGTTTTGCCCCATTCCCTGAACATAAGTCTCTCCCTTCACATGATTTTGTAGGTTGTGAAAGTAAGGTGTTCTGACTTAACACTTTCACCTACTGCGAGTTCACCAGTTCCGGAAAGATCACGACACTGCTATTAGGTTCCTTAGCATTCTTAGAATGAGAAAATGACATGAAATGTTGACATGTTTAGGTTTTGATCCATACTGTGCATACACTTCGGTCTGACAGTTGCCCCACGTTCATTTGACAACATAAAAATTGGTCAAAAGTAAAAGCAGGTGGCGTAAGTTTATTTCTGAAACTTAGAAATTGAGTTTAATCGTGTAACGCTTGTAGAAAATACCTACTTAAATTTTAATTGAAGTGTTTAAACTACCTTGGAGTACATCGGTTGAGTGAAACAGGATAATAGAATGTATTGAAGTATGTAAGCGCAAGGCGATCGTCAGGTATTGGCGGCCATATATGGCTGTGGCGGGGTGGGTGCGCGCGCCCTCTCTCTCTCGCTCTCTGCTGCCTCACCCCGGCAACGCACGTGTGAGTACACCTTTCTCTTCAACCACTTTTCTCATCCCGCTGACGATTTGTGTGAGTGTGACGGCCCTGATGGCGTGATATATGGTTGTGTAGCCATGCTGGATGGGGTGTCTGACTGTGTGTGGCTGCTGGGCCGTCAGGGTGGCAATATTCACGTGGAAAAACAAGTCTTAGTGACCACAATGACAATACGTCTGGCCGGCGCCATATTGTGAATTTTTGACAACATTTCGAATAGATAATTGTCCCCACGGGTGCTCGAGACCAGGTCTTTGATTTTTGGATTGAGTACTGCTAGTTGAAGTGGAAAATAATATGTATACTTTAAGCCTTTATTTCCGAAGTGGTACGATATTTTTACATGTTCCGCAACTATGAGCAATTTCCGTGCGAGTGCCTGGCGTACGAGTAACAAAATACAGACAAATTTTACGCCATAAGCATGTTAGTTGGGCTGTGAATGAGGTTAAATAAGTGGAATAATCCCTACTTAATTGTAAATAGGAAAACAAGATAGGAGGGGAATGTTTTAGTGTTGCTGTTGTGTCATGTCAGCTGGCCACCTACTTCCCTTTGTGCACCACGTTGTCCAAGCTATTTTTGCAGCGACTAATCCAGGGAGAGGGTAATTGACCCAATAGGGCAGTTGTGGTCAGGTTGTTGGTGAGTGTGTGTAGGGAAGATGAACTAATGTTTGCATGAAGGGATGGTGGTGATAAGTGTTTGTTATGGTGGGGGAGGCCAGAGGGTAGTGACATTTTTTCATCACTTCTCAAGCTTTTGTATGGTTATGGGTCTTACTTAAGCCTTATGTATCTGAGAGTTTATCACACTGTTGATAATATTTGAAATCGTCTTAGACAAAGAGAGAAACACTTCTTGGAATTTTCCAGACTCAGAAATTCTTCATTGATTGATCATAAGTAGGCCACTTTTGACAGAAAATATGTAGTATAATGACCTAGTTATACAAGGATTGAGTCTAGTAGAAGTAGGTGATAGTACCAATGTGCTTGATTTCATTATCATATTGAGTTGAGAATGGTTTTTAAGAAACTGAAAATGTGTTTAGTTCATTGGCTTGTTGAAAATTTAAGAGTTCCTAATAATGGACCCCCCCCCATATTAAATATTATGCACCAGAAAAAAAGTACAAATATAATTATTCTCAGAGTAGAAAGTTTGTGTAATTGTATTGTTATTAATTGTGGAACCTTATAAATTTACATGTAAACCTAGCCTAACCATGAAGAAACCATTCTTTGGTTGTGATTTTGGTATTTTCTGCAGAATTGTTATCATAAATGAAGTGCATTATGATAAATCTTTAATGCTTGTCATGGACTTATAAGTGAGAGAGTTCTCATAGATGTTTCAATTAAATGACAGTAGTAGGCAGCTTGGATCACTTTAGGTAGTAACTTAACCATATGAAATCTGATAATGTCATTTTTAGTTTATTCTTGCTGCTACCAGTTTTATTTCAGCTTAGGATGTACCTCATACTGGAAGGGTTTACTAAGGGTGTAGCTGACCCCTCCAGTTAGAAAAGACCCTTCTAAGCTGAATAAAAGTCAGATGACCAGAATAAAATGAAACACCCCTGGGCTGAAAAGGTTAGGGTATGTTGAGGAAGAGGGATAACAAAACTCACTCCCAGAAACTGCATATAAAATGCTTTTGATTAAACTACTGGTGAGAAAAATACAGAGGAAATTATGATACTTTGAAAATTTATCGATGGTGAATGGAAAAGATAAGTACAGTAACGTATTTACTATAATGCTGTGTTGTAGCCCTGTTGTGACAGTCTTGATCCTTAGTGCTTTCGGGATATATAAGAGTTTGGTAAATTTGCGGTTTTGGACAGTCAGTGTACTTCCGATAGCTTTTTCCAAGTACTATATATATATATATATATATATATATATATATTGGTACACAAACTGACATATCAACAGTTACTACTCTATCCTGACCAACGTAATGTGATTAACTTAACCATAAGGCATGACTGTCCAAAACTACAGTAGTCATAAGGCATGACTTCAAAGCTGCAGAAATATATAAAGTTTTAAATTCAACCCTTTCCAGTTAAAAACCAACCCATTCCAGGTAAAACCAACCCATTTCATTTAAAACCAAGCCTTTCCAGTCAGATCCAACCTTTCCACTTAAAACCAAGCCTTTCCAGTTAAATCCAGTCCTTTCCAGTTAAAACTGACCCTGCTGTAGTGGTGGAGGGATGCAGGCAACATGTCAGAGGAACAGTGAGCATTAATGATAGAAGAGAGATAGAAATGCAACAGTGCAGTGAAGGGACAGGTTGAAGGGAGCCAGAAGAGAGATAGAAATGCAACAGTGCAGTGAAGGGACAGGTTGAAGGGAGCCAGTCAGAGAAGAGCTAGATGTGATGAAAAGCCTTTGGGCTGTAGTCTTAAACTGTGGGAAGGCGTTCACCTTGCCCTATCCGTATCTTTTGGTAGTCTTAAAAGGATAGCGTTCCCTTGGGAATAGGAAAGGATTACCTTGGCATAGTGTACTGGACCAATACGCAATGCTGAGGTAATCCTCTCCCGTTCCCAAGGGAATGCGATCCTTTTAAGACTACCAGAAGATATGGATAGGGCAAGGTGAATGCCTTCCCACAGTTTAAGACTATGGCCCTTTGACTCCACCTTGCTGAGGAGAGCTGTATGTGGGGAGCCTCCCCACACTTGAGGGTTGCACTCTACATGGGCAAGTAAAACCAGCATTTAAAGTCAGCAGCTGTGCAGGGGTAAAGAAGGAACAGAGTCAGCTTAGCACACCCTGTCTCTTGGAAGCAGATTGTACGAGAGACTAACTAATGAAGACAAACCAACCCTTTTCAGTTAAATCCAACCTTTCCATTAAAGACCAACCCTTTCCAGATAAACCCAGTCCTTTCCAGTTAATCCAACCCTTTCCAATTAAAACCAACTGGAAAGGGTTGGATTTAACTGGAAAGGGTCAAATTTAAAACTTCTGGTATTTCGGCAGTTTCGGACAGTCATGTCTTGTAGTGTTGTTAGTCAGGTCTGGTTAGAGACTAACTGCCTAACCCTTTCCAGTTACATCCATCCCATTCCAGCCAAAACCAGTATACCTGTTTTGGATATACTTTAAATTCAGTCAAGACAGCACTAGGTCATTTGTATCATTCATCAGTTTAAATCTTTCATATATCAGTGTTGATCTTTATTTTTTTTTTTTTTTCCAATTTGGAACCACTTGTACACTGTATGTCTTCTTGTTTTAAAAGCCTACTCATCTCTCTGTATTACCTAGCAGATTGGGAAGTTGTCTTGAGTCATTAAACTTGCCTGAACTAATGTAACAGTAAATTTTAACAAAAACTGATTCAGTCAAACCCAGTTTAAACCTGGTTAGTTAGGGTTAAATGTATAATAAATGTTTATGATAGGGCTATTCCATGTCCACCTGGTCTGCAAAATTTTACCTATAATACACCTTCGTATGTTAGGTTAACTCTTTAGACCTGGGGATGTCACTTTTCCCCATCTTGCCATTTCCTGGTGATTTTATTCAACTTAGGATAGACTTCTGGAAATGGAGGGGCTGTACCTGTAATATACTGCAATAATATGAGAGACCTTTTCTAAGTTCAATAAAATTGCCTGGTAGCAGCAAGATTAAAATCAAAAGGATATCAGCTGAATTCAAGGGGTTAATACAGTACTGTAGGTTCTGTAGGCAGTGGGAGTTGCTGCTGTTGTCAGTCTTTGTACCGTAGGCTTATTACTGTATATCTAGCTTTGTATTTATGGGAAATTGAAAGGTGTTGGCATGTCTGGTACAGGGATATGACAATTACAGTACCGGTACCATAAGTCTTATCTGGATGAACCCCACCGGTAACCATTTGTAGAATGAGCATGAAAGTACCAGTACGGTACTTCACTCATAATTAAAGGGGCTGTAAACAGTTAAATGACACTGAAAGCTTTGATTAATGAGTTTTCTTTCACTGTAGTTCAGAATTCAGAACCTAAGGAACACTTATTTCAGACATTTATTACCAGCACAGGTACAGTACCGTATGTACCAGACTACTGTAATTTGTGGACCATTTGCTTTAGGTAGGGCTGAACCTAGTTTTGTAGCAAGGGTAAGGAGTGGTTGGAAGAAGTTAGGGAGTTGCTTCTCTCCTGACTTTGAGAGTGCTTTCCCTCAGTGTTTAGGGGGTCTTTGTATGCAGCATTTATTTGGAGTGTATTGTTGTACGGTATTGAGACTTGGGGAATAAGGGAGGAGGATGTTTGTAGGCTTAAATGCAAATGATGCACTGTGTCCTTGAATGACAGGCTTGGTGGGTTAGGATTGTGATTGAAGAGTTGAGAGGAAGGATAGGACAAATGTATTAGTGATGTGATGAAAAGGGGTAGGTTGAGATGGTTTGAGCAAGAAAAGAGGACAGAAGATGACAACTGGGTACGAAGAGTGAGAGATGTAAAGGTTGAGGGTAGAATTGCGAGAAGCAGACAGAAAAAACGAAAAAGACGGGATGAGGTCATACAGTGTGACCTTAGGGATAAGAGACTGATAAGAGAGGCTGCTAGAGATTCAGTGGCCTGGAGAACTGTCATTAGGTGACCAAGGCCAATGCAAGCAAGCATGTTGAAGCCTTTATAAACAAAATGAAACTGCAGTTGGTGGGCTTCATTGTTTCACAACATTTTTTGTATGAAGTCCACTGTTGCTGATTTTTGCAAAGCTATAAAGCCACATGTTGTTTTAAGCAGTTCCAGAAAATTAAAAACATTGGCTAGAGGCACAGTGCCTGACAATGCACAGCCAGAGTGCTTTTATATTAATTGTACTTTTAACATGTATATTCACAGTGATGTTAAAATTTATTGCTACTAACTGCACAGTTTCACTTGCATCTCCTGCTGCACATCTCAGAAACCATCCACAGCTGTACCTCTCCATAAAGCACTGGATAGGGGTAGGTCACTTGTACTATGAGAAAGTGGTGTTCCTCTGCCCTTCGGGACCTGTAAAACACAGCTTGAACATGTACAGTAGAGCTGCCTACTCACATTTTGTGTTCTTGCCAGTCACTACAATACATACCAATATGTTTGATTATATGATGCTGTACTCAGCTTGGGAAGAGTCTTAGAGTGGGGAAGGGCTAACAGATACTGTATTCCCTCAAGTTTGAAATGTCTCCTAACTGGAAGGCAGTTGCATGGCAGTAAGTAGGTTGAATAAGGACTACCTTATTGAAAAGGTTATGGTAATCTCCATCATTCATTTGGTGGTAATTTAGTAGCTGTTATGAATGGGACTGACCAAATTACAAGGATGAGGGTGTTCAGTAAGCTTGCTTTGTACTGAAGTGTTAATTGTAAGTACTGTACTCAAATATACTGTACTAAAACAGTGGTAATGTAGCATTTTTACGTGAGCCAAGTAATTGTTGTAACAATTTTACGGGTTACCTTGGTGGTAAAAGTGTTGTGGTCATTTAAAAGTAGGTATGTGATCTTTTTAAGTTAATGGATAAGAACTTGATGCCAAAGATTTCATTGCCTCAGATACTGTTAGACATGGTCCAGGTACTGGTTTTCTAACTTGCACAACCCTAATGAGAAGCCCTTGTTAAATGTCACTTTTTTTTTTTTTTTTTTTTTTTTTTTACAGTAGCACTGGTCAAGTATAGTAAGCCTTCAGTATATTTGCCAATGTTTTTTATTAATTTTTAGTTAGTACTCTTCAGTAATTGTAGTGTTCTTACAGACCTGCCATCACACCACTATGTCAGATGAGCTGCAATCCGAATTTGAGGGTGGGGATGCAGGTGCATCCAAGGTGTATCCTGCACAGTGCTCCTCTCTGCGTAAAAATGGTCACGTGGTGATCAAGGTAAACTACAGTAAATATGTGCTTTTTTAAAGTTTAGATTAAGCATTTGGACCCTTCAGCTTTGGATGTCTTTTCAGGTTACCTTAGGAGAGAGCCATCTCATTTCAGGGCTTAAGGGTGGCTTTGCTCATCAAAGATTTGTTTGGTGAATGTATGAACAGTGGTTGAGGTTGTGGTAAGGTACTTCTAATTTGGATGGTGATGTGTCAGTTCTGATATTTTGAACTGTATTATAGTATGCAGTATGACATTTTTTACTGAGTCATTTGAGTGTATCATAGTAGTAAATGAGATATTCTGCAGCATATTTTTATGTAAATGTTAATGGCCCCATTGTTTTTGTTTTTTTTCCCCTCTCCCCCCTCCCCCATGTTTGGTTAAGTAAATTGTACTGAGGTTTCTATAAGGTAAGCAGCTGGTCTCACAGGCTCAAACTGTCTGAGCTAAGTAGCCTTCCTTCAGGCCACTATTTTTCTGATGGAGCAGTAAAGGGTTGGATGATTATTAGATGGTGTATAATTGAATATTAATTTATCAACAGGGTCGTGCTTGCAAAATTGTGGAAATGTCCACCTCCAAGACAGGGAAACACGGACACGCTAAGGTTCATCTCGTTGGCATTGACCTCTTCACAGGCAAGAAATATGAAGATATTTGTCCCTCCACCCACAACATGGATGTGCCCGTGGTCAAACGTGCAGACTACCAGGCATGTTATTCCTTTATAGCCTCTACCCTATCCATACTGTTATGAGACGTGCTGAAAAAATTCTGCTTGAAGTGAAGTAATCTTAATGTGAGTCATGCTTCCATGTCACAATTGAGGGGTTAAAAGCACATGCCAAGTGATAATAGTGTGTATGTGTGTGTGTGTGTATATACTGTATATATATATATACAGTATATATGCACAGTGTATATATATACAGTAAAAGTCCATTAATCCAAATGGCAGTGGACCGAGAATCATTTGGATTATCAGATTTTTCATATTTTTGGGTGGGACCCGTAAGACACTTCATGTATAAACTAAAATTTTACCAAATGGATCACTTTTCTTTCATTCATAATACAATATGGCACATATTAACATTGTGTATTATACAGATTTTTTACTTAATATTGTATTACTGAAGACATGAACTGTAATTGGTAAATTAAGAGATGTTATGGGTTGTTTAACTCACCAGTAATGCGTAGTGTTGAAAACAGCAGTTGTAGGCAGGTAAATCCAATCAGAGTAAGTCCCCTTTTCTTGGGGGAAGCAGCCTAGGTATATAGATAGATAGACTGTGGAAAATTCCTTAAACCTACGGTACAAATCCAAAAGTGGTCGGTTGTTTATGAGGAGTTGCCAGTCCATTCATTACCTGATCCATGACCACACCGCTCGGCACTTCGGCGTATTTGGCGCCCAGTTTGAATTTTTTAATTTTGATTTTTTTTTACTTCTGGAGTTTTTGTCAGCCTTCTTCAAAAATTCGGATTATTTGGATTTTCAGATTATCAGTGTTCGGATTAATGGACTTTTACTGTATGTATGTATATATTTATGGTACTCAATATATGAAATGAAGTTACTTAACCATTATGCGCCGGGTGTCAGTATGGGCCACTGCAAAAGGGGTGGACATAGACCGCCGGGTGTTGGTAGGAACAGCAATTGCAGTCCTGCCACAGTTTGAACTGGCTGCCATTTGAGCTCATCTCCAAAGGGTAGGGAGAGACTCCCACCACCCGATGCAAGCGTACCTCAGTCTTCTCTGTCTTAGCTAGGTGCTGAAAGATGTTTTCTGAAACCTTCTCATCCAATTCCATTCCCACCTCATGTGGACCCCTTGCCTCATCCACGCCTGCCAAGCCTTTGCCAAAAGATACTAGGAAAGGGCTTGGTGATAGTGGCATAGGGCGTGCCTTGGACGCCACTGTGTCTAGTTTATCTAGTAGTGTAGAAGTTATCATGTTAAGAGCAAAGCCAAAGTCAGGGCCGTGCACACATGCACGAAGACATGCTGCTTTGAGCGGCAAATGTTATTCATCTTCTTCACATCCTTACTCATTGATGTAACCATCTGCATACCTGGGGATGCTTTCATTCGCAAGAAGAGTTGGCGAGTAATATGGTCTTTAGTTTGTTTCCCTAACTGCTATAGTTTCCCAGATATGAAGGTTTGAAGCAAGACTGTTTTGGGAAATGTTGCCATAGGGAGAGGGTAGCCACGCCCAAAACATTCTGGGGTTTCGGGTTTAAGGAGGACTGACTTGTGAAGCCTCTGGTGAATAGATATATTTGGTAGTGTGCATTTGTTACTCATGTACATGTAGGTTGGATTTCAGGGAAAAGACAGACCTTTAAAAGGTGTAGTTTGGACTATGTTAGTGTGGCAAATGCATGATTTCAACCAGTCAGTCATGTATTATGGTATATTCTTTAATATATCTCCCATACAGCACACAGCAGACTACTGTACAATATACTTATTTTACTCTAGCTAGTCCTAAAATTGCCATCCTCCTTGAATGCTGAATAGTAACAGTTATGTAACACTACAGTATAATGCAAGTCAGAAGTGCTGCCTAAAAAATGGAGAACAGTAGAATTGTCTTTTCCTCCAACTTAGCTATGTGAAGTAAGCTACAAAAAGATGAAAATCTGGGAATAGAGTAAAAAAGCAATATAGTGCCACAATTTTTGTACACACTTCAGTCACCATAACTTTTCATTTGAAAAAATGTGTTCCACAAGTCCACTGTCATATATGTATTGGTTAGGTTTCTGAGACAAAGATAAAGAGATTGCAGAAGTAGGCTTATCAAAAAGTCGGCCCTGTAAAATAGGCTAAAGTCATGGCTTCACCCTAATCATATACTTCCTGCATATATAGTGTATTTTTATACTGGTATATCCCTATACAGGCTTTGCATATCCAGCTGTAGGATAATCATTCTACAGATTACCAAGTTAGAGAAAGGTGCAACTGTTGTTTATAAATTCATCTCCATATGAACTTCATCAATTCATTTTGGTCTCATCAGTTGCTTATCTTCCCAACTTCTGTAATGTGCTTTCTCATGCTTATTCATCATCCTCATCATCCAGACCTCCTTTCCCACCCTAGGGAAGGATGAGGAGTAGCAATGTCCAGACAGCCTAAGTTTGCCCAATCCAATGGGCCACACTTTCATTCACTCATCATTCAAGCCCCTGGAATCCTGGCTCCATCTGATACACAAGAAACTTTTAACTACATTTGTAGCTTCACACAAACATATCCAATAGAGTCGATCCGAACGCTGTCGCGTTAAGAAGGGGTGCCAGATCCCTGATCATGCACTTCTTATCATAACATTCTTCCAGCCAGCTTAATCTCTTGTCAGTTCCCTAGCCTTACCAACTTCCATACCTCTCTTCCTCACACGCTCATCCACCATATCCCTCCACCATCTCCTTGGCCTACCTCGCCTCCTCCCTCCTTCAGATTCGCTCAGATATACCTTTTCACCACTCTGTTTCCTTTCTCTCCACATGACCATACCGTATCAGCACACCTTCTTCGATTCTGGTGTCCACAGACGTCCTCACTCCACATCTTTCACGAATCCTATCCACTCTGTACTCCGCACATTCCTCAGCAGTCCCGTCTCTACTGCTCTTACTCTTGACTTTTCATTTTTATGCCACACCATAGTCTCACATCCATATGTTAAAGTTGACACTAACACTCCTTCATGTAAGCCTCGCACAGCTGCAACACTCAAGCCTTTATTTCTTATCAAGGACTTCATAGTGCCACCTACTTTCCTTCCTTGTGTCACTCTTTCCACTTCTTTTGCACATTTTCCTCTTTTCTATCACTGTACCCAGGTATTTAAACTCTCACCATTTCCAGTATCTCCATTCACTGTAACATCACAGTGGGAGTCACCTTCGCACTCGATTACCATGACTTTACTCTTTTCTACATTTAATACACAACACTCAGACAACAGCAAAACTCTGCACTAGTCTAACAAGTTGTTGTCCGGTATTTGCAATTAGCACTAAATCATCAGCATACAACAAATTTGAGATATTCCATCCATCACCATTCATTAATAATGCCATCCCTCTCTCCATTACTTGTGTTTTTACTTTTCTCATCACCCTATCCACACACAGATATTTATATATATACAGTAAAACCTCGATATAATGGACTTCAGTAGACTGGAATTCGCTTTTATCGGACTCGAGGAGCTACCGGACTAAACTCCTATATATCGGAAAAAGTCCGATAAAGCCAGAAAGCAGTCCGGACTGCCTGACCACTTCAGCTATGTTCACCATAATAAGACAAGTACAGTATTATTATACCATTTGATTAATGTAGTGAAGGTATAACACAGTACAATACTGTAATGGTGGTGAAAACCACTGATGCAATCTGGACTAATGTCTGATATATCAGAAAAAGTCCGGATTAGCAGGGGTAAGTCCGGATGTCGTTTTTATCGGAATTTCGCATTTTTCGGACTGGCTTGGGCCCCAATTAGTCCGTTATAGTAAGGTCTTACTGTGTATATATATATATATATATATATATATATATATATATATGTATATGTACACAGTGGTCCCTCGCATTTAGTGATTTAATTAGTCTGGCAAAACCATCGCTGAATGCGAAGTGTACTTTATATGGGAAAAATATCAGTCTGTGCTCATCCTCCAAGTCACCCTTTTGACCCCCAATTTCCCACTTTAATTGCTGAAAATGAAACAGTGTACTGTATTAACAATATATTATGCAGATACAGTACTGTATGGTTATGCATCTACTCACCAGAAAGGAATGTGACTGTAGTTTCAGTCATATCAATTATTTTCTGTTTTTCTTCCAGTGTAAGTGTTTCTTGCCTTTAAGGTAATCCCTCTTTTTCTTGGCTGTCTCTTTCTTGCCATGCCCGCAACCACTATCTTCCTTGCCGGTAGAAGATATCAGGTTAGCGAAAAATACCAAATTCTTGGCACTGTGAGAGAGAAAAAAAGAAGCACCCTAGGTCGCCAGACGCTCACAACAATGGTGCCAATGGCGGTCTGGTGGCAGATGGGTATGGCGTGATGTCACGCTCCACACCGCTAAACATGTAAGACATTCGCTAAATACGCGGGATTGGTACCTTTTCTAACCTATCGCTGAACACGAAAATCACTAACTTGAAACACACTAACGCTTGGGACCACTGTATATATACAGTAGGCGCGGAAAGTATTGACTTTTTTTGCCGACGTCA
>JAGKTI010018239.1:4636-17851 GCA_018397915.1 Birgus latro | reverse complement strand
CTGCTGACGAGGA
The DNA here is from genome assembly GCA_018397915.1 of Birgus latro. Classification (NCBI taxonomy): domain Eukaryota; kingdom Metazoa; phylum Arthropoda; class Malacostraca; order Decapoda; family Coenobitidae; genus Birgus; species Birgus latro. The sequence continues at coordinate 17,838 of JAGKTI010018239.1, read as the reverse complement.
GAGGAATGTGAGTTGCCAGCAAAGCTTTGAGGGATGGCAATGCTTGGAAGCCCGTTCTCCTCGAAAATCTGGGGGAGGATGACGCGCAAAACGGCCTTGTCACCCCCACAAAAAGCTTCTGCTGTAGCAACACACATTGAGACAAAGGTGTTAATCTCCCCAGAACACCTCGGACCCCTAGGGCGGCGTCTCTGGGCCTCGGTGCGCCGCTGTGCATGGGCAGAGCCCTTCACAGCAGCACCCCCCTGCCCAGTGACACCTGTAGCCTCAGGACCCTTCGGTGTGTGCTGGAGACAAATCTCCACTGTCTCACCCTCGCCGAGAGAGCGCCGAAAGTGCCGTGGATTTGGAGCAACGCCAAACAAAACATCAGATTCAGTGTCCCAACGTCTGATGAATCCGTACCCAGAATTCACGTTGAACCAAACAACGGTGCCAGAGATCGTCGTGGCTCCCGGCTGCCTGGCACTACTGCAGGATGCCCCCCTCAACGGGTCGAAGGCTGGAGCAGTAGTGGAAGTCGGTATGACGACTGGCAGATCAAGCGGGCAGCAGCAAAATAAGTCTAAGGAGTTTAGTCCCCACTGTTCACTACGAGTGGGGACGAGGTCTTACTCCTGCAGCTGCTGGGCTGGAACTGCTGCCCTGTAGCAAAAATCAACCAGCGCAGACCCAGTGGTACTGCCCTGTAACCGAGATCGTCGTGGCTCCCGGCTGCCTGGCACTATTGCAGGATGCCCCCCTCAACGGGTCGAAGGTTGGAGCAGTAGTGGAAGTCGGCATGACGACTGGCAGATCAAGTGGGTAGCAGCAAAATAAGTCTAAGGAGTTTAGTCCCCACTGTTTACTACGAGTGGGGACAAGGTCTTACTCCTGCAGCTGCTGGGCTGGAACTGCTGCCCTGTAACAAAAATCAACCAGCGCAGACCCAGTGGTACTGCCCTGTAACCAACATGCGCGAAAGTACCACTGGGTCTGCGCTGGTTGATTTACTCAGTACTCCTTTGATGGTGAAATTTGGGCTTTAGGTAGAAGGTTTTGTTATGGCTCAGAAGAAATGTCAGCCACTGTAAATGCCGGATGGTTGAAGTGAGAGACAGTAGATGTTGTTCATGGATATTACCTGAGCGAAGACATCAGGGGAAAGATTTGTTATGGCGAAGAACTAAAATGAGTGCAGGAGAGTGCTGGGAAGATTTTGGGGTATAATGAGAGAGAGAGAGAGAGAGTTAGTTAGATAGATAGATAGATAGATAGATAGAGAGAGAGATAGATAGAGAGAGAGAGAGAGTACAAATAATACAATGACAGCACAGACACGAGAGACAATCTGTGTTATAAGGACACTGAAAACAGCAGTGAAGACAGAGGAGATGAAGGGAAAGGGAGAGAGAGAGAGAGGGGACAATAAAGTGGACTAAACCCCTTCAGTGCTGTGATGTATTACTCCTTATATTTTTACAACTTTCTGAAACTTCCATTCTGCTTAGGGGAGACTTTTCGATCTGATAGGGGTTAGGTACAGCCTTCATTAATTCTTCAGTACTACAGATATTTCCAAAGTTGAACTGAATCGTCTGCTGCTAGTAAGGATGGTCTCATTTGGGGGGTTCGATGAAAATCAAAATTAGTTTTCTCATGACTCATTCATGGCCGAATAAAATTGTCTGGCTTTGGCTGAAACGGAATACTGGAGTTGTACCGATCACAGAAGGTTACTGGCGACGTATTAACCCTCCCAGGTTCTTGTGAATCGGTCTTAGTAAAATAGTCACCAGGCGCCAGTTGGAATAAAACACTAGAGAATATGTAAGCATAAGAGGACTGATAGATTTCTCAAACACAGATGGATATAAGAGGCTAAGTTCCTTCACCTTAACTTGACCAAAATTTTCGTTCGGTTGCAGCTTATTTTACGTAGCTCAGTGGCAGAAAGGGATAATGCTACGGCAATTCATCAACTTCCATAGCTTTTCCTTGTCATAAGCATCATATTCCACTTTCACACTATTAACAAATATCAGCGTTCAAGGAGAGGTGTCAATTTTACTGCATGTTGGGGTAAAATAATTATAAGACCTGAGATTATATTAACATTCTTTATCGTGCGTTTTTATATCCAAGTGATGATCGAGGGTAATCTTTGCGTTTATACCACAAGTTGACCCATACATACTTCTTTGACCAGGTTAACCCATTGATTCCTCTATTTTGTATAGTCTTATTTCATTCAGATAATTGAATTGTACAGTTTAGGAAAGGCCTCTCATCTCGATGGAAGTTAACGGTCTATATATATCTCTTCTCCAGTTCGAAGTTTCACCAGAACTTAACAAAGCTGTCACGAAGAGTCTTCCAGTTCGAAAAGGCTCTTGAAAGCTGAATTCAATCGTCTGGAGATAGCAAGAATGAAATGTAAAATACGTCATCAGATTAAAGGGGTTAGTGCAATAAGAAGTGCAGTGTTTTTATCTATTCTTATATATTTTCATGACTGTACTGTCATGGAAATAAATACTTCATAATGACATAATGTGACATACAGTTTGGTCAGTCCTAAAGTTATCAGGGGTAAATGTTTAGTGCAAGAGGCTGGCGAGAAAAATTGGGCTGGGATAGTGAATTAGGTGAGACATACCGATATGCTGAACAATGGGAACAGATTAGAAATGAATTTGAAAAATCATCAAGCATTCATATTCCTAGGCATATATACAGTAATGAGAAGTCACACTGGCATATATTTTGTGATGCTTCTCAAAAGGCATATGGAGCAGTAGCTTATTGTGCAACAGGAAATGATAGTAAGATGATTATATCCAAAGCCAGAGTTGCATCAATGAAAGGAACAGCCCTACTTCAAATGGAATTGCCTTTCATTGAAGTAGGAACTAATTTGGACCGGTATTTAACCACTACTCTTGATACTCAGTTTGAGGATATTTATATGTGGACTGGCAGTGAGATTTGTCTTTACTGGATAGGAAAAGAAGACAGTAAAATTCCTTTCGTTCGCAATAGAGTGAAGACTATAAAAGAACTGTCTTCCAAATTTAGATTTATGCATGTATCATCCAGGCATAACCCAGCTGATGTGCTCTCGAGAGTTTCGACAGCAAAGGGACTGATCAGATATGACTTGTGGTTTAAGGGTCCTAAATGGTTACTAACTAAAGAATGGCCTGGGCAGAAACAGTATAATATTGTTGAGGTTAGTGTTGTAATCCTGGATCCCGTATTACCTGAGCCAGATGCGATAGACATTAGTAGGCTACATTTTCATCAATAAGACAACTTAACACTACTAAATAAGTTGTAAAATTTTTGAAAAAGAAAGTGGGGTTTGAGGAGTTTGATCTCATGGAATATTGGCTGAGAAAGTTTCAAAGAAAATATTATGGAGATTTTTGACCTTTTATGCCAAGGCAATAGCACCACTAATAAGCTGATAAGAGATTTATGATTATTATTGGACGGAAAAGGTCTAACTGGATGCCGTGGCAGAATAGTAAAGGCTGATTTGCCTCTCCAAACTAGATATTGTTACCCAAGAATGATTATTTTGTACAGCTGATTGTGAAGCAAGCCCATGAGTTAAATAAATCTTCATGGAGGTGTGCCGCAGACTTTGGCCCGAGTCCGAGATAGGTATTGGATTCCTAAGAGTAGACAGGTTGTAAAGAAATATCTCAAGAGTTGCATTATATGTAGGAGGTATGAACAACGACGATATGACTATCCAGGACCACCCGCTTTACCAGAGGATAGGGTAAATATAAGTCGGCCTTTCAATGTATATGGAGCTGACTACACAGGGGCTATAACTGTCAAGGGTGAGGGAACTCCCCATAATGTGAATGCATGTTTGTTTACTTGCACCTACACAAGGGCAGTCAGTCTAGAAAAAACAGAAGATTTAAGTTCAGTGACATTCCTGAACGTATTTAGAAGATTTGTTGCTAGAAGGTCTTGTCCTAGTGAATTAAAAAGTAACAATGGAACCAATTTCGTTGCAGCATCACCTCTAATTTTAAACATAATGAATGATCCAAAGGTTAAGGCGATGCTAGGAATCTGAAATTGTACGTGGAAGTTCACAGCTCCTAGAGCACCATGGCAAAATGGATTCACTGAACGAATGATTGGTAATGTGAAGAACTGCCTTACGAAAACCTTACACAGGACTAAGATCGCTAGAGAGGAGCTGAGGACAGCAATAACTGAAACTGAGGCTAGGATTAGTGATAGACTTTTAACCTCTCTGAATGATACTAGCATACTAATTGAAGCTTTAACACCAGCTCACGTATTGTATGGCAGAAAGCTCGATCCGGTGCCTTGTGTGAATATCCAGGAGAAAGTAAATGATCCCAAGCTAGAGATTAATGAACTAGGACAACATCTGCGTGATGGATATCAATGTTTGAAAAAAGTACTGGACACCTGGAATAGACATTGGGGCAAAGTTTATCCTTTGAGCCTAAGAGAGAGGGTTCATGGGACACAGGCTGCCAGCAACAAGTCATTCACAAACATAGATGTGGTCTTAGTAAAAACAGACCAACCAAGATCCCAGTGGCCATTAGCTGCTCATCTCCACACATCCAGATTTGAAAAAACTGAGACCTGGAAAAACAAAATGTCGGGGACTTATTAACATAAAAATCATTGATAAATTGGTGCCCCCTGAGTTAATGGCTACCCCAGAGACTGTGAATGGTGCAGAAAAATTGGGTCAAGATGAGCGACCTAGAAGGGCCGCAGCACAGGGTTCTCGAGATTTGTGGAGAGCTCTCCTGGCTAGGGGTCACATTAAATAACACAGTGTATCATTTTTCGCCTGGCCCCAAAACTGTGGGAAATATTTTCCCCCAGAGCGGTGTTTGTGCTCTTTCCTTTGAAAATAGTTGTCCCTGTTGAAAGCAGAGGAAAATCCCAGAGAACATTTATTACTAATTGGAGCGGTTTATTAACCGAGAGATTTAGCCCTGGTTCACGTTAATAATTCTTATTATTAATAACTTAAATTCTACTGTCTTCAACCTTTATGAACAACTGTATTATAAATATGTGTATATATTTCCCGTAATTATTGGTCACTGGTTCGAATCCGGTTCGAAGGACTGAATATTTCATGCTCAGTAGGATGACGCGGAAAAAGGATGAAGGCCTAACAAATCTTGACATAGATAAATTGAATATTTGGCTTTAGTTATATTTAAAACTGAGATAAACTTGTTAAGTTGGATTTCCCTTGTAAATTTCGTGAGGTAATTCACTGTCTTTAAGTAACTGAAATTAAATAATATTTGGCATCTCTGAATTATGTGAGGGGAGAGAGACTTACCATTTTTCATTCTGTTCCTAAATCTCGTTCGAGCCGCATGTTTAAAAAGTAGCGCCAAGGACGCTTGGACAGGCCCAGGCAAACAGACCGAGAATAATTAAAGACTATCGTTATCTGTTATTCCAGCTCTGTCTAGCTGAGTAACCTTTATGATTTGGCCAAGTCAGGGGGATTAGCTAGGATATAAGGAGATATTTATTGGTGAGCTAAGGTATTGATTATATCCTAATTTCATGTGAGACTCCTAGAATTTAAATTTAATATTTGTTGTTGTTAGACTAACACTCATCAGGAAAGAGTGCAACAACTTTTGACAAGTCTTACAAATGCATGGGTGATGACTGAATGATGCTATGGAGATACATAGTTCGGTGCTACGGTCGTATTCCAAGTGGCTCTGGAGATTTCATAACACCTTTTAGTTTGCAGTTTACTTTATATTTTAAATAACAGAACAGAGGAAGGAAAAACAAATGAATAAAAAAACAATCCATACACCAGATTACTGGCATCCTCCATTCATAAAAAAATCTGTAACAGTTGGACTTGAACAGCAGCAGGTTGAAGTTTGGGTGGAAACAATTCTGGGGAAGCGACTTCCAGAAAGATGCAGTTCAGGGAATAAAAGAATTCAGGCAGAAGTTCTGCAATATGGCTGTGTGATATTCCAGTCATGAGCGCTACCAGTTGCCCATGTAGCACAAGGGAAGGCATAGAGAGGTGGCAAAATGGATGCAACTTCGTCTGAGCATTTGCCATAAAAATGTCTGTAAAATAATGCAAGCGAGGCAAATAACGCTGGCATGCCACAGGGATCAGTTCTGGTGCCAGCCTTGTTCCTGAGTCATATTAATGATCTCTTATCTGTCACCCACAATCCCATCCATTCATATGCAGATGACTCAACACTTCACAGTTCATTCTCAATCAAATACCCATTTACAAAGTCTAATATCTCTTTCTCTCAACTCAGCACAGCCATCTCCATAAATCAAAACTTATCTACAATCAGTGAATGGGAATAAAACAACCTTGTTTCATTTAATGCTAGTAAAACCAGATATATATAATTTACTAATAGATAGATATTGCCAGACTTGCATATTACCTTCAATGCTACTAATATTCCCATCTCCAAAAGTATTGAAATTCTCGGTGTCACACTTAACAAAGGCCTCAGCTGGACCTCTCATGTCAGATCACTTGCTAAAACTGCCTCAAAGAAACTTGGATTATTGTACAGAATCCGTAACAACTTCACTGACGAGCAGTTAGCTGTAATTTATAAGAGTCATGTGTGCTCTCAGCTTGAATATGGATGTGGAGAGGTTGCATTACCCTGTGGATTAACCAATTACCTTTTTTTTTTTTTTTTCTTATCCCACCCCGTGGTGCGCAAAAAACGGAAAAAAAGATTTTTTTTTTTTAGTTTTTGTTTATTTTAAACTTGAAGATAAACCTCCAGGGCATCATCTGGTAAAAAAAAAAAGAAGAAGTCTCTCTCTCTCCATCTTTGCGTATGGCCATGTGTAAGTTCTCGTAGGGGAGTAATGAAAAAATGAAATAATAATAATTTTTTTTGTTTTAGTTTTTATTTATTATAAACTTAAAGATAAATATCCAAGGCATCATTGGTGAAAAGAAAAAAATCTGTCTCTCTCTCTTCGTATTTGCGTAGCGCCATGCCTAAGCTTGCGTGGGGTCGAGTTGTTAACGGTGATGCACGGCCATCACAGCCTGAGCCGCGGCTCGCAACGCGACGCTTCCCAGCCTGAGCTGTGGCTCACAATCCACGGGTTAAAACAGCTAGAAAAAATTCAGAACAGAGCTGTTGGAATTACAGTATTAAAAACCCTGCTATTATAAATAAACTACCTCCCCTGCAAGTAAAAAGGGATGTTGCCTCCCTTGCTGTATTGTACAGATATTTTTATGGCAAATGCTCAGACGAAGCTGCGTCCATTGGGCCACCTCTCCATACCTTCCCTCGTGCTACATGGGCAGCTGGTAGCTCTCATGATTGGAATGTCACTCAGCCATATTGCAGAACTTCTGCCTATCAGAATTCTTTTATTCCCTGAAACTTATCTCTCTGGAACTCGCTTCCCCAGAGTTGTTTCCCCCCAAACTTCAACCTACAGCTGTTCAAGTCCAATGTTACATATATTTTATGAATGGAGGGCGCCAATAATCTGGTGTATGAATTATCTGTTTTATTCATTTGTTTCTCCCTCCTCTAAAACAAAAATCCTTCTTACGTGTAGAGGAGGTAGTTTATTTGTAATAGCAAGGTTATTCATAATTCCAACAGCTTTGTTCTGAATTCTGTCTAGCTGTACATGACTCTTGTAAATTATAAGTAACTGCTCATCGATGAAGAAGTTACTGACTCTGTACAATAATCCATTTTTTTTTTTTTTAGGTGGTTTTAACAAGTGATCTGACATGAGAGGTCTAACTTAATACATCGTTAAGTAAACACCGAGAATTTCAACACTTTTGGAGATGGGACTATTACTAGCACTGAAGATAATTTTCGAATCTGGCATTATCTATTAGTAAATTGTATATATTTGGTTTTACTAGGATTAAATGAGACGAGGTTATTTTGTCTCCACTTAGTGATCTTAGATAAGTCTTGAAATATGGAGATGGCTGCACTAAGTTGAGAGTCAGAATGGGAGTTTGAGTGTGAATGAACTGTGAAGTGTTGTCATCTGCATATGAATGGATGGGAATGTGGGTGAGAGATAAGAGATCATTAATGTGAACTAGGAATAGAGTTGGCGCCAGAACTGATCCTTGTGGCACGCTGGTGTTAATTAGTGAAAATTGGAATATACATCATCTAGTTTTACTCCTATTTTTTTGTTTCTGATATATGAGGAACAGAAGACATAACAAGGGAGTTTTTATAGCAGGGAAAGGTGCCACATCTGCCTAAAGCTTTAGAAATATAAAGGGCTATTGTGCGAGTTTCTCCATGTTGGCCAATTGATTGATGGATGGTATGAGTCAGGAGACTGAGTATATTAATGGTGGATCTTTCGTGGTGAAAACCATTTTGTCTATCACGAATTAAGCTGTTGGATTCAAGGTGTTTAACCACGTGCTTATTAATTACAACTTGAAATACTTTACCAAGAGAAGACGTGATAGCTATTGGTCTGTAATCAAAGGGATCAGAGGAACTTCCTTTTTTGGAATTGGTTGGATATTTGCTTCTTTCCATGAATTAGGGAATGAGGAAGTATGTATACATAGCCTGAATGATTTAGCTTGAACAGAGGCAAGTTCTGGGGAGCACTTTTCAAAACGTGGAGGAATTCCATCTGGGCCTGGAGCTTTGTTGGTTGGTAAATTATCTAGGATGAATTTTACGTATCTACTTTGTATTTTAAGTGGAACAGTTTCGTGAGAGTCAAGTTCTAGAGATTTATTACTGCTTTTGCATGGTTTCCAGCAATTTTAAATTGACGGAGTGATTCAGATGTTTATTATTTTAAGTAGGAGTTATATGCTAATGACTTTTGGACCGTTGCTCTGGTGCAATTGCTATCAACCCATTTTGTAGAGTTCGATGTTTTAGTGAACTGTTGACTTGGTATGAATAAATCCATTCCAGCTAGTATTAAGTCATTAATGTGGGACTGAGAAGAATTGTTATCACTATAGAAGAAAGTCTGCCATGGAATGTCAGCAGGATAATTTCTGCATCCATACCAGTCTGCCCTATCAAAGTGCCATCGGGTCACCCTGACAGGTTCAGAATGGGGAGGTTTGGGGAAGCTGACTAATTAGGCCTGGATAAGATTGTGATCGGAGGATCCAAGTGGTGACAACACTTCTATCCTCTACTGATCTGGATTATTTGTCAGGAACAGATCCGAGAGATGGGCGTTATGATCAGGATTATCTGGTATTCTGGTTGGTTGCATTACCAACTGTGTGAGATTAAACGATTCTGTAAGCAGCTCGCACTCTAGACCAGTATCGTCAGTGCTGGCACAGTGCAATAACCATTCTACATTATGTACATTAAAATCACCCAAAATGGTAACTTCGGTGTTAAGAGTAAGGCTAAGGTTACTCAACTGTGTGGATATGGAGTCAAATACACTGGATTCTGAAGAAGCATTTGGGGAGTGACAGACTACACAGATATATTTGTTAATACAGGTATTTAGATAATTTAGTTTATACAGCGAGTAATAAAAATTAGTTGAAGTGACGTTTAAAACAGTGTTGATTGCAAATTCAGATTTGATTTAACAACAGGTGCCATCCTTGTTACGGAAGTTTGTGAGGAGATGGTAACCAGGAAAACAAAATGGGGATATTTCGGTAGAGGGAGAGATTGGGGTTCTGTGAGGAACAAGGCTAGAACGGATTGTAGGAAAAAAATGACCTGAATTAAAATTGATGCTGAGACCAAGGATACTGGTGAAAAATAAGACCACACGTGCACTTCTCCGCTAACGAGCACAGTCGCTTGATAACGACAGGGAGGATCCTGCGCCGCCAGCCCTACCCTGCTGGTGGTGGCAATCCCTGATACCACCTCGTTTGCTGATATTAATGCAGTGGCCATTGCTAAGAGGGACTGGAAAAAGGTGTGATATCTTATGTACATGTAGTGTGGTGTAGACAGTTGAGGGTAGAGATATTAAGAGAGTATTCTGGCCTACTCTCTGTGTAAATGAAATCCCTGAAAAGGTTCAGCTTAGGGAGATGGTCAGGATTAGGTCCCGAGGGCTGGTGAAACAGGAGCCCCAGCTCTCCCTGTCACCAGCTTGCCATCCACCTCGGGAGTACCACCATAGCTCTCCCTGTCACCAGCTTGCCATCCACCTCGGGAGTACCGCCAGCTCCATATAATTAACATGTAAAAATACATAACATACAAGATAAATATTATACAGATGGGGTGAAAAAAATAAAAAATAAAAATCCCTATGCCACCTAGAGTGCGGCCGCTGACTTCATCCACTGTAGGTAATACCACACTCACTGCCGATTACCGTACAGGTTGCTTAGACCACTTAGTGATAAAGGGCATTCTGAAGTGACATGTGATCAGATAAAATATCTACCCAACTAAATCACTGCTAATAATTGGTGAAGAATATCTTCTTTGGTGGGAAAATTTTTATACCTTTATAGTGAATACTCAATGAGGGCTACATCTTAGGTGGAAAATTATTGTATAAGAACTTAAAACTCACTGACATTCAGGTACTACTTTGTGCTTGTAATATTTAACCAAACAAAGACATTATACACCCAAATAATTTAATGCTGAAGATTAATAATACTGATTGTTATTTGCTGGAAAGATATCATATCTTTCAACATTACTTAAAGTGATATTCTGTTGCTACATTTTGTGAGCAGTGAATTGTGATTACAGATACTATATACATCCAGATAAATGAATGGTAGGCTATTGATGAATATTTCCTCTATGGTGGAAAAATTATTATACAAATGAATCGAATATTTATTGATATCCAGTTACTAAATACTGTTGGTAATATACTGTTATACAGATTCAATATTCATTAGTATAATATGCTACCGAGTAATGAAGAATAGTTCTTTGATGGAACAATGATCATACATTTTAGCTGAATGCTTGGTGCTACTATTATTACATACATTGTGTAATACATAATTATATATACAATGCACACTCACAAAAATTTCTTTCATCAGTTAAAAATATTAGCTTCCGGATTCGTTTGAAAAATTATTAAATACTTCAACTGAATACTTAGTGATATTATGTTACTACATTACTGTCACGGAACTAGGCCACTCTCTTGACCTGAATGTCATGACTGCAGTGAATCCTAAGAACCTAAGTCAAGAAGATGGAATAATTCTCCTTGGTTGCAAGTCAATCAATCATCCCACCTGATTACAAATGGCCATCAGTCGAATGGAAGGGGGTTGAGAATCGTTAAAAAAAAAAAAAAAAGGATTAGGTGTCTAGTGTTCAATTGTCAGCTGAGGTATATCTCATTGTGTTTATTTATTGCGATAGTAAATAGTCATAGTCAGAGTCCTTTACATGAGTTTCTTGTATTTAAATTAGCAAAATACAGTATATCATTTTCCCCAATATTTTTACAGGACAAAAACGATAAAGGTATGGGCCTAAAAAATAGTAATCTATCGTGTTTGCAATAATATTAACGTAAATCTTCTAAATGCTTCCAGTTTTATTTAATTTTCGGTTTTTAGTTTGCAATGTGTTTTCTTTGTATAAATGTCATCACACTGAATTACGAAGGAGTGATTTAAATTACGAAATCATTTCCATATGCAGTAAATACACACAATGATTGAGAACGGTTTGATAGAGCAACCGAACAACAAATTCATTACTTAAAGAAAAGAGAATGAGATTATTACGTCAACTATTTGTGGCGCGGGGGGGGGAGGGGACTGGCAGCACTATGGGGTGCTGTTACCACTCTGCGGCCAGGTTTTTATTATTCTGCGACCGTATTCCCCGATTGTTGTAAAAGTCACCTAAAAGGGACGGGGTGAGGGGACTAGAGACCCCCTCATCTGTATTTTTTTGTTCCTACAATGAGGCAGGGCATAGAAAGGGAAGGGAGATTGAGTTATCCTCGAGCCCTGAAGGATGGGTCTGTGAATATGCGTGGATGAGGTACGATTGAGGCTAAAAGGGAGGAGATTGGGAGCATGTTTATGAGAAGAAACTTGGATGTGTTAGTTTCGAGTGAAACAAAAGATGAAAGGGAAAGGTTAGGCTTGTAGGTGTGACTGGAAGGATGTCAGGTGTTGATAGAGGACGAGCAAGAGAAGGAGTGACCTTGTTAGTGAGCCCTGATGTGCAGCAGTGTGTGCTTGAATGGAAGGAGGTGTCATCGAGATTGAAATGGATGAAAGCGAAATTTAGGCGTGAGGTGTGGGTATTTGTGAGAGCATATGGTCCTGGTAGTGAAGGGGATGAAGAGCGGGAGTCACTCAGAATGATGTTGATGAGTGTCTGCATAGCTCTGGAGCAAATGTCAATGTGGTAATGATGGGAGATCTGAATGCTAGAGTGGGAAATGTAGAAGCTGAAGGTGTCGTTGGTATGCATGGTGTGCCTGGAAGAAATAATAATGGGGCAAGAATGAAAGGGATGTATGCTGAGCGAGAGATGATTGGAAATACCTTGTTTGAGAAGAAGGATATTTATAAGTATACATGAGTGATATCGGGAGAGTGGAAGGGTTGTTGATAGAATAATGATGGTCTATGTGGTTGTGTCCATGAATGTAAGAGGAAGATTGCTGGATGTGAGCATTTTGAGATTGGAGGGTGGAAGTATGTCTGACCACTACCTGATGGAAGGAATGTTGACAATGGGTATGAGGTGGGTGAGAGTACAAAGGAGTACAAAGGAGTCAAAAAAATCAGGTCGCCACTGCTTTTACACGCCGTGGTGCAGTGGTATCGTACCTGACTTCTGCGCAAGAGGTCCTGGGTTCGACTCCCAGTCGAGGAGCGTATAAGTATATTTGTACACACGCGTTTAATGTGTGTTTCTCTACATCTTAAGACGCTCGTGTTGTGTATGGGATAGATTAAAACTGCTTTGCCATTCACCCGAGTTGTGTGGGGCAGTGGTTTGATCCTGATGTGTTGTGACTGAAAGAAATCCTTCCATCTTGGATTTACCTGGTTTCCTTTAAAAAAAAACGGGTTGCCACTGCTTTCACACGCCGTGGTGCAGTGGTATCAGTACCTGACTTCTATGCAAGAGGTCTTGGGTTCGACTCCCAGTCGAGGAGCGTATAAGTATATTTGTAAACACGCGTTTAATGTGTGTTTCTCT
>JAGKTI010018238.1:0-17853 GCA_018397915.1 Birgus latro | reverse complement strand
CAGAGTGTGTGTGTGTGTGTGTGTGTGTGTGTGTGTGTGTGTGTGTGTGTGTGTGTGTGTTTGAGTCAGGTCTTTGCGGGGTTAGACGCAGCAGGAGGCATAGGTAATGGTAAGGCAGATGGACTGAGGCAGAGATGTCACTGGGAAGGTTAGGTAGGGGTGAGGATAAAGCAGAAGTGAAGGTAAGACAATGGTAGGAGTGAGGTGATGGTAGAGGTGAGGGGAAAGCAGCGTTGAGAGTGAGGATATGTGGTAGGAATGAGTATAAAGTAGGCGTGAGGGTAAGGATGAGGCCGAGGGAGGAGGAAGGACAAGGTACGGATAAGATTAAGGTAAGGGCCAGGTAGAAGGTTACTAAAAGGTGAGGGTGGGGATGAGGTGAGGATGAAGGTAAGGTAGGTGTAGGGTAAGGGTAAGGAGGTGGTGGTGAGGGTTAGGGTGAAGATAAGATATGGGTGAGGAGGCTGAGATACGAGTGAAGGTAAGTTATGGGAGTGAGAATGAGCATAATATAGGGGCGGGAGGAAGGGAGTGATAAAGGTAATTTGGACAAGAGGGTGAAGAAAATAACGGAATGAATTAGAAGTGAAGCTGAGGTTGTTAAGAACAGTATCTTCGGCACCCGTAAGTTCCATGGCTTTCAACTTGACCTACGTTTCTTCCTGTTTTTCGGTTCATCACTGAACTCATTACTGAAGTCAGTAAGTCAGGCTGATGCCACAATGTTCTGATTTACATTGTGACATAAAATATGGTTATATAAGCATTGATATAGGACAAAAAATGCAGTAATTCGAGCCTCTTTATCCTGTATGTCAGAAAGTAAAGTACGTTAGAGAAATAATTTTTATATGTACAACTGTGAAATGGATGCAGAAAGGAAAGTTGAGTATGGAGAAGGGTGAAGCAAGGAGGAAACTGAGCCAGGGAGAAGAATAAGGTAAGGAGGATATTGAGACAAGCAAGACAGTGAGATAGGAAGGAAAGTGATGCAGGGGGAATGTGAGACAACGTCAAAGAGAGGCAGAATCAGAAATGAGACAGAAGCGAATGTGAAGCAGCAGCACTAAGGATGAGACTGTGGCGACTGGTAGGAGGTGAAGTAAAGGTGAGTCAGAGATGAATATAAGGAACAGAAAAATGACAGGATAAGGACGAGACACACGGCAGTGAACACGAAGTGAGGATCATGCTGGACTAAGGACGGTGGAAGTTGGGCAGGAGAGAATGAGACACGGGTGAGCAGGGTTAAAAGTGATGCAAAGATTAATTTATTGCAGGTGACATAAGCAAGCAGGGGTGAAGATGAGTAAAGGCTACGTAAGTAGCCCTGAAAGTGAGGCAGAGTAGAGAGGGAGACAGATGAAAATGTGAGGCAGATGTGAGGATGAGGCAGAGCTTAGAAAGAAAGGCTAATATGGGACTCAAAAAGAGTTAAGGGAAAGGAAAATGAAAGATTGATAATGGGTATGACTGCGGCCTAGGGACGAAGCACAGTTAAGAGCGAGACAAAATTGTTTTGAGAAAGAATTAAGAGAAAGGTAAATGAGGGGCTGAGAAGGACTAATGAGAGAAGCAAATGTATGTGTGTGTGAGAGAGAGAGAGAGAGAGAGAGAGAGACTGACAGACAGACAGACAGAGAATGTGGGGATGAGATAGAGCTAAAGATAAAACGGCAGATAGTCTGTTAGGGTGCGGCAGATGAGTGTGACACAGGTGTAAGAGGAAGGTAAGTCAGGCTGAGGGTGAGGGAAATGTGATAAGACAGATGGGACCGTGAGGCAGATGTGAGGGTGAGGTGCAGTACATTTGCAGGTGAGTCTGATGTGTAAGTGAGGAAGACGCGAAAGTGAGATAGTGAGAGAGATTCATAGGGTCATGAGTGGGGCATTCATGCGTTAGGCCGAGTCACGAGGTAGGCAGAGTCATGAGTGAGACAGGCCATGAGTTAGCAGTCATGAGTTAGCAGTCATGAGTCGGGCAGATTAATGTGTTGGCAGTCATGAGTTAGGCACAATCATGTGTTAGCAGTCATGGGTTAGGCAGAGTCATGAGTTAGGCAGAGTAATGGGTTAGGGAGTCATGAGTTAGAGTCATGAGTTAAGCAGAGTCATTAATTAGGCAGAGTTATGGGTTAACAAAATCACGAGTTAGGCAGTCACGAGTTAGACAAAGTCATGAGTTACCAGAGTCATGAGTTGGGCAGAGTCATGAGTTACCAGAGTCATGAGTCAGGCAGTCATGAGTCTGGCAGAGTCACGGGTTATTAGAGTCATAAGTTAGGCAAAGTCATGAGCCTGGCAGAGTCATGGGTTACCAGAGTCATGAGTCAGGCAGAGTCATGAGTAAGGCAAAGTCATGAGTTAGACAGAGTCATGGGTTAGACAAAACAATTAGTTAAGCAGTCTTAAGTTAGGCAGAGTTATGGGTTAGGCAGAGTCATGAGTCTAACAAAGTTTTGTGTTAGCAAAGCCTTGAGTCTGGCAGAGTCATGTGTTAGCACAGTCAGGAGTCTGACAGAGTCAGGTGTTCACAGAGTCAGGAGTGTGGCAGAGTCATGAGTTAGTAGAGATATGAGTTAGGCAGAGTCATGAACTGGCAGAATCATGGAATAACAGTGTCATGGGTTGGCAGTCATTGGTTAGGCAGTGTCATGAGTCTGCCAGAATCATGGCTAAGGCATATTAGTGGATAGGCAGTCATTTGTCCAGCAGTGACATGGGTTAGCTATAGTAATGGATAAGTAGTCATGAGTCAATCAGTGTCATGAGATAGGCAGAGTCATGGGTTAGGCAGTGTCCTGGGTTAGACAGAGTGATGAGCGAGGCAGAGAGGAGAGTGATGTGAGAAGGAACAACTCATCTTAACTTTGCAGCGGGAGGCAGAGGGAGGCGCCTGATAACCTGTCACTCTCCTTCAGCTCGCCTGGGAACACGTGGCCTAAAAAAAGCCAACCTCTAGTCCTTGATCTCTTGCGACAGCGTTCAGTTCTAGCCTCAGTAGATCACCCGAAACTGACTTGAACTTTTCAATGGAAAGCTTTTTTTTCTCAAGATTAGATCAGAATAGGTCACATACATGTGTCAGATGGGATATATAGATAGATAGATAGACAGACTGATAGATATAGATATAGATATATATATAGATATAGATATATATACATAGAGAGAGAGAGAGAGAGAGAGGGAGAGAGAGAGAGAAAGACAGACAGACAGACAGACAGATAGATATAAAGTACATATATTATCCTGGGGGTAAAGAAGCGACACAAAAGTATACAGCACATCGGACTTATTGCCCTTGTATTATCACAACGATTTCGTAAAATGTTTTTTTTTATAGTATATGACGACTTCTTTATACGCCTGCAACTTCATTATACGCCTGGGGTTCTGAAATAATGAAACGTGATTCTGGTTCTCTTGTTTACCAACAATTTCGGTCTACGACATCCTTGAGACTCTGTAAACAACCTGTTGTCAGAGACTGCACTGTTACAGTCAGTAATTCTTCCTTCTCATGATTAGCATCAAGTGGAGAGTTTGAGAAGTGTTTCATATGCTGCATGTTCATTACTCAGGCACGAGACTGTATTCAGTTAGGGTGTAATAGACGCCTGGCTTATTTCATTCCCTTTTATTAGTAAAATAATAACCAAACAGACGAATCGACAGAAATAGCTATGAATCTTGGAGCTTGTTTATGGATACGATTAAAGAAGAACAGCTCAACGTGAGTGTGTAGCTGCAGCCAACAGTTGTTTTACACTGTCCCAGGACCTAACATGATCTTACTATGTGAACTAGTAGCAATGATCCGTTTGTACAGGGCTACACTAAGGCGACTGTATTTCCTGTTGTACTAACTAACAGTACTGAGGTAACATTTACGACGATAGAAGTATAATACCGACTAGCTCCAGACATTAGCACATGTATGCTGGGTATAATCTGTGTGAATGTACTGATTGGGGATGTAAATATAGAGGCAGCAGGCCACGAGATCACAAACGACAACAAACTCTCGCTGCCCGACCGCCGCCACATATCTAGGGGTCATCAGTTTGCCGCCCAGTGAAGCGTGAATACTTGAAATTGCTCTCAGAATACCTTCTCCAACCTAGTCTAGTTTTTATTTCCATTCTTTACTTCCCTACCCGGCCTGACACAGCGGGAAACACCTAATTAAATTAAGCTTTGCCTTACATCATCAGCATCGTTTTCTCTACCTAAAACTGTTCCAAGAATACTTCAGACATCTCCCAAATCCCTCCTACGTTATTTTTCCTACACTGTCTCCATCTCCACCCTTTCCTCTACCTGCCTCTCCCCCTGCCTCACTCAACATCCGACATCCTCGTATATAGGGTACCCAGATGGGACAAGACAACACGCATCAGCAACCAGAATATCTTCTTGACCCCCTGCTGTATTTCTCATTTTCTCTCTTCTTCCTCCCTTCCTGTGCCTCAGTTGTAGAAACCATGGGCCACATTCTCATAAACCTAGGTTGTTTCTTCACATCTTTCCTTTCCAGTGTATTTTTTTCTTACAGCATGTTTATAGCCAGGTGCACTGTCTCTATGCAAACTTCAGCCCATATGTTTATATTCAAACCAAAAAAACTTGAGCATACTAAGGTGTAATATGCAACTAAATCACAAGGAGGAGGAGCTACGCAGCTTCTCTTCCTTATGGGGCCTCATGTATGTTGTCATATCTACCCATTTCTAGTGGCGGTGGAGGGGAGCCTACCGACTGTGACGATGTGCACCCAAACGAGGAAGAACAACTGTGACTTTAAATCTGGGAGCCAAACCTCCCCAACCTATTGTGTCTCCTACAAGAAAGACCTCAGTTAGCCTGGTGGCCGTCGCTTCCTGAATGGGAGCCGCTGCTCCCCACTATGTTTTTTACACAAAGGGAAATTACTCTCCTAGTTATTCCCTTTCCCCTCACGTTTGGCTAAATACGATATATTTCCCAAGTTTGCTCCCTACACGTCACAAGCATAAAACAAACACGTAGATCTTTTCAGTGCACACCTTACAAAGAATGGATTCACATCACATGCATTACATTACAACAACCAGATAACACCACAGTACATGGGTATGTGGTAGATGGCAACACTTCCACAAATTCTCCTATCTCGCTAAGAAAGGGTCCCCCTACCCTTTCTAGCAGTCCCGCCTCACCCAACCTACTCACACAACTCCTGCTAACACAACTCAGCCACAGCACACAAATATTACACTTACAACACAAACCTACACTAGACGTGACCACCTTGAATACGCAGCATAATTATATTACAACTCAGTGTTGACGGCATCTATTAAAGAACTTTACAAATTGAAGACTTCCTTCAAAACACAACACACATATTGCACTTCAACACAAAACAGCTCACACACACACACACACACACACACACACACACACACACACACACACACATCAGCACAAACAGAACTGATGGCCATGGAGGACTCATTACTTACATTTTTTAGCACTTACCACCATGTTGACACCTCTCATGCCGTATCAGTGCATTACAGTCCTCAGTTCCTCTCTCTAACACAGACTGCTGTCATAGCTGGGAACTTTGATCCTAAAAACAATGTCTGGTACGAACACAACCAAGGCAACCACCAAGGCCTCCATATTGCAACACAGTCCAACAGCATGAGAATTTTCAACGACACCTCACAATACAACATAATGCTCCATCAAGTACTCCGCTCTCCTTCCTCCCCAGACATCATATTCTGTTCACCCACACTTTCACACACCACCACCTGACATACAAAACCTAAACTCCCTTCACCTTCCTATCAGCACCCAACTAGAGCGATCACACATCATTTATACATACTATATGAAAGCAGACTGGGCATAATTCACAAAGGAAACATCACTTCAGCACACAAAAGAATGCACCCATCACGAACAACGAAACACTTTAAAACGTTTAAGCGCACACTTAACTCAAGCATACACCAAACATACATACTCCACGGAGGAAATGAGGACATTACAACCCAAATTTTGCATCGGAAATTGCCTGCCTCATTAAAGAACACGACTCAAACACAGCTCCCCCTCTTCCGTACTCACAAGACACTATGATAATTCTCCAGCAATCGAACATCGAAACTGACAATATAATTAATACAATGAGATAACTGAAGTCTTTGTAATAACAATCAACCATTCCACAAACCTCTCTCGACTAAAAAAAGAAACAGCATTACTAAATCACAAATAAGTATCTCCAAGACCATGACGCCATCACTACCAACACCCAGCACATACCTTCTTGGAGAGAACAAACAGACATATTCGTGGACCACTATGGAAAGATGGGTGACCTAATACCAATGCACATTGAGTCATGAAAAAAACATTTCTAAGCATACCCAGTAGGCAATCTTTCTGATTCGACCAAAACGTAACCTCTTTCACTCCAGAACTAACGCGCAACATTTTCAAGAAAACAAAGAACTCTACAGGTACATGGCCGGATGGTATCAGAATCCTGCATCTGAGACATTTAGGATCACATGAGATCCAGGACGTCACAAACATCAGCTACTACTCCTGTAGTACACACACTGTAGTATTCCCAACATTTGGAGACTTGACATTCATCACTATACTTAAACCAAACAAGGACCCAATGCAGACTTCATCATACAAACCCATAACACTACGAGTATTTAAAATGCCACTCAAGATAATCGTACCCCTTTCTCCCTTGCAACATAGTTTTAAGGCACTTCACTCCACATGTACCTTACTAACCAATCTTACACATCCCACATTTGACGGCATCAACACCATGCAGCCCGCACAACGTACATTCTTACATCAATAACCATTATCAAAGCCTGACGCAAACACCAAAATATGCACCATTAACATGGAGAACAACACAGGTCTTTGCTTGCTGACTGCTTATCTGGCAGACAAGAGCATGTTACGATCCAAGGCAAGTAATCACATTTCACCTTCATCGCAACAAAATGCACATACCAAGACACTGTATTACAAGCCCCCCCCCCACATTCACCCATTAATGGTGTCCTCTTGGTTTGGATGAGGACATCACCCAGCCATTGTTAGTTACCGTCTTTGATTCGAGTTGTGCTGAGTCATAGATGACACGTATCCTACTTGTAGAATTGACACACACAACACAGTACACAGAATGGCGCACTGCACAGCATATGCCACACTGAGGCACAGACATAGCATCACCCGTGTAAGGAGCCTATGGGACGACCCCATAAGAGCAGTATCTTACCTGCGGTCGACGAGTCTGCTTGGTTAGACAGACTGGGGTCAAGCAACAACAACATCTCAACTCTCACTAATTATCGCCCGCCTTGAGAAGGTGGAGCGATAATGTTTTTGCCTGTGTTTTTTTTTTTTTGTGTGTGTGTTCTCATTATATCTCATGACCGGTTTGAGCTATCAACATGAAACCTTCTGGGTACCAAGATATGGCCAAAATCTTGGACGAGTTCGAAAATGGGCACTCGGGGTCAAGGTCAAGGTCACCAAAATGGCTGCCAAAGATCAACTAGTTTTTATCGCTCACCTTGAGCACCATTCTATCTCATGAACGGCTTGAACTATCAACATGAAACCTTCAGGGTATCATGATATGGCCTAGATCTTGGACTTGGCCAACAACATATTCTGGCGGGCGAGAAGCATTCTGCCTCCGAATGCTTATCTTTCATTTAATATTCCTTTTCTCTTCCACAGCTATAGTTTTTGTAATTTTCTTCCTTCTCTTGGCCTTGACCTCCCCTTGGCCCCACCTTTTACTGTCTCGTGCCTCACATACCTTACTGTCTCCCAGCTGGCCATGCCTGCGTCTTCCCTGTCCTTTACCCTACCATTCCCGTGTATACAGCCAGCCCTCCCATTTGCTTCCCCAAACCTCTCCCTCTCTGTCTCCCATATTACCTATCGTCCATCCTCTTACCATTTCTCATAGTTTTTTTTTTCCTGATAAATCCCCTTGCTTTTCCATACCTTTTCCATCCTAACACCCTAGTCTCTTTTCTCCTCCATTCCACTACCATCTCCTTACCAACATACCAAATAATTCCTCCCTGATCTCCATGACTTATACATAACACTTTCTCTCGTTTGACGTCCGCAGCGTCTTTCCTCGTTTTTCCTTTTATCATAACTTAATCCTTCCATCTTGATAATTTCCCTCACATTTCTATTTTCATTCTCTTGCCTATTAGATCTCTCCAGCTTCATCCCTGTCTCTTCCCACTACGATGCCCAGGTACATCTGTTATCCATGATTTTCTGGTACTGTACACTGTCTTCTATTTAACTTGTCCTTCATTTCCTTCATCCTTCGATTTCCTACATAACTTCCTCCCTCACCAACATTGAGTGGTCCTGCATATCTTCCCTTTCTCTCCTCCATCCTCCTGATCCTCCTCAGAGAATTTCGTGCTAACTAAATTCCCTCCATCTGAGTTACCAGCTATTCCAGTATTACATGCCTGGCTGCCCCACCTGACACACCAACACTCCCCCTAGCACAGTCTCATCCATTACACTGAAGTTTATGTAGCCTATGAACATCAAGTTAGTAACTGTTCAGTCCGGGTGTTACTGCTCTGCGTTCCTCTGTTATTCCCCTCATACAGACTAGTAATAATGCAAGAATATGTCGTAGGCAAGTTCTGAATAATGAATGGAAACCAAGAATGCCTGATGGTAGCGTGCTCTTCTCACGATCTAATTAAGGCACACGTCTAAGATTCCACGCCCAGTCTTTGGCAGACATTTAACGTGGGTACTGACAGCGTTTCATTTCGTCATATTGCACGAGTTAGCGCCCTGTCGATTCATACCAATGACATTTTCAGAACGATACACACCGACATATCCATTACATTACTTTCACATTCATAATACATTACTCTCACTAAGGCTATTCCTTTATCATTCGTAACTGTCAACTGGAAAAAGAAGGTAATTGCTGGTACCACTCTCCCTTCAGGGGAGGGTCCGGTCTTGCAGTGGAGCAATGAGGTGAAAGTGAGGACGTTTATCTGACGATATAATTATGGTATGCAAGTTACCAACACAAAGTACTACTCACAAAAATAATACAACTACTGTAAGCCCTCACATCAGTGCAGTCCCGCACACCACAACACACTTTCTTCATACACCTCATTTTCATAATACAGATAATCCTTTAACCTAATCCCTACAAAGTGTCTCTGGGGACGTCCGGCTGAATACAAACCACTGGGTTCACGTCCAGATAAGCCTTTAATCACAGCAACAACAACAACAATAACAACAACAATAAAGTATAATTAAGAGGAACTTGGAGGCTACAGAGTGACAGCAGTGCCCAGTGTTAATGATTGAAAGTGGAGAATCTGTGAAACAAAGCAATACCGAACAAATACGAGCTTAAGGTAGTGGGGGGAGTTAAGTCAATGAACTAGGAGCAAATTGATTTATAAAATATGTGGAGCGCTTACAAGGAAAGATTGATTAGGACATTAACTGTAACAGAGGTATAACTAAGTGCGATGCTGAGGTTGTCAGTGGAAGACAACAAGAATTCAAATGAAAGGAAGGCATATACTTACCTTAGGAAAGCGGGAGCAATTTTGTTGTTATTGTTTATCAACCCTAGTTTGTCTGGCTGACCAGACCCACCAACCATAGGCAGACAAACTCCTCTGCAGGGCCGTCCCGTGCAGTGAACCTCTGTTCCCTTCCATTTGGCAGCGAGGAAAAAGTGTGGAGGTTTTCCCCAGGGTGGATGCCACATTTGCATCTCTCTGCCTATTTAACAAGGGCATCATAGTAGATTCCAAATCACCCCGTTATTTAGTTATATGGTTACCACCCGGTGTTGTAAATGGTTTCCTGGATAACAGGTAACGGTTAGGCTTGCCACTCGGTGTAGAGCCACCTGTAATGGAAAGAAGAGTAATAGAAAGGGACAGGGGAGAAATAGGAAGAAAAAAGGGCAGACACTGAAAAAGAATGATTAAGTTGAAGGAAGAAGCAGGCAGCACTACGAGTGACTGGATGATGATCGCCGCCACCTACCACCTAGATGTTACAGTATGTTACAGATACGATAATGCAGGATCGTGAAAACCTGAGGAATGAGGGTGGAAGAGTACTATGACAAGGAAGCAAATAGTGGAGCAGAAAGAAGGATTATTATGAAATACGGATGAACACGAGAGGTGATTGGCATAGGTGGCGCGCAGAGAATGATTGTGCTGCCTTAAGAATATCACACTGGCAGAAGTGAACAAAGCAGTAGTAATGCTGAAGGACGGGAAGCTTCATATACAGATGAGGTATATGCAGAGTTGATAAAATGTAATACAAAGAATGGTATGTAGGTAATATATCAAAAAGCTTGGATGAATAGGGTTGTGCCTATACCTCATTCGATCTGATCTGCGAAGAGACAAGCCTTAAGCCTTTGAAGGCTGGTAGCTGATTGGTTGTCCAAGTGCATTCATAATTCACGAGGCATTTTCATTTATTTTTATTGTAAGGATTACAATAAATGTTTGACAATAAGATTGCCGAAATAAAATACTGCATATGGTTATTGCACAGATTAATTTAACTATTGGGCATTACTAAGTTTATCAGATGGCTTAAATACGTGTGAAATTTTGAATTCTTGGGACAAATCAAAACACGTCCAGGTAAAGTTTGACGAGTACCCGAACACATGTGGAATCTGTTCGCTAGGAATGCCCAGTGTCTGCAGAAACCAAATATAGAGCAGCTGGGGGGACTCGTGGTGAGGCACACTGATGTATTTTCCACAGACCTGGACCTGGGAAGTGCGCTTGGAATGCAGCCGAGGAGCTGCTGGACACCTGAGATGGAAGGAGGGCCCAGGAGAATGACCGAGTTTGCAGCCCTGGTGGTTCAGTTTACCAAGCTGTGAGACCTAGACAACTGAGGTGACAGCAACAATCCACTAGTCTGGAAGTTATGCTGTATACCTGTATACTTGTATATAGGTAGGATTAGATGGTTGTGTCAAGGACAACACAGTTTTGAGCGAGGGGCAGTATTATGCCAATAGGATTAGGTCTGTAGTTTATTGCTGGTGATGTAAGGAATATTCTAGAAATTTAGTGTTGTTCTGTAGGAGTAGGTTGATCTTTATATCTGGAGACGTGAGGAACATTCTAGAAATTAAATGTTATGCTGTCCGATTAGGTTAATGTTTATATTAGCAAATGTGAGGAACATTCTGGAGATGTTAACATATTTGTTGTTGCTTACTTTCTGTCTTACCTTAGGAATTAGTTTTTGTCATTATCTTATCATGCATTGTTAATCACGAGCATTATTTTGTGAAAAAAAAAAAGTGGATTCTCTCCTAGGTTCTGGAGTGTTCTGGGCTGTACTGGTATGTGAAGTCAAGGGCAGGATGTTATTCAAGGACCTTTCTGCAACCGAGACAGACCAGTTTTAGTCAATATTGGACAGAGTAAGTTAGTGCACAGCAGGGATCCAAGGAAAGAAAGACTGTCGGTTTATGTATGACAGCAAGTCAGAACCAGTGAGGCAGTGAGAGTCAGAGTCAGTAATGGACAATCAGTGAATAGTGAGTCAGTGAACAATCAGTGGTTCAGCGGTGTACGGGCGGTGATACAAAGTCTGACAGTAAAACAGCGAAAGCTAATCAGTGAAAGACGGAGTAGTTGGACAGATGCAGTAAGGTGAGAGTGAGATGGGTACTGCAGTGAATGGACAGTGAACGAGTAGTACTGTGTGAAGGAATAAAACCCAGAAGTGTTCAGTTGCCTTTGATTAACTGCCTGGCCTGTCTGTGTCATTCTCGATGTATGAATGAACTCCAGTGGTGTAACAATATTAA
Organism: Birgus latro; assembly: GCA_018397915.1. Lineage (NCBI taxonomy): Eukaryota > Metazoa > Arthropoda > Malacostraca > Decapoda > Coenobitidae > Birgus > Birgus latro. Next base: position 5,921 of record JAGKTI010018238.1, on the reverse strand, counting down.
ACTACAAAACTGAAACCCTTGAAGAACTCTACTCATGGCTAAGGCATTGTCTGAAATTACCAAAATGAAAAAACACGAACTAGGACACTTCTGAGCGGGTTTACCAGATTAACTTTTATAAAAAGTTACGAGTAAATCTGATAAGTTTAGTGGTAGGTGGGGGTGCTAACCATCCAATCACTCGATGCAGTGCTGCTTTCGGGTTGCTATCCTTTCCTCTCTTCCTTCCTTCCTGTTATGTCTTTCTTTCCTTCTTTCTTTCCTCTTCCTTCTGCCTACGGGTGACTGTACACTAGTGACAAGCCAAATGGGTGTCTGTACACCAGGAAACCATTTGCTATGCTGGGTGGTAACCATATAACCAATCTATGGCACCTGGTGGTTTAGTGGGAAATTAACTGCATTGAGTCTGTGTTGGTTTACATTCCAGGGGTGGTTGGTGTTACTGCTCAAATAATGCAACTCAGGGATGAGTGAGGCTGGTCACTCTCATCTTAATTGTCAGGACCAACTTGCCTAGCCCCGGGCTCCTACACTCTTCATGGGGTAACACAGGATTAGATGATGTATGTATGTAAATCTGATAAGCGAATAAAATTGTCTGGCATTAACAAATACAGAGATGGGCACTTGCACTGTGATACTTGCAGGGAGAGAATGTAGAACCTGAACAGACACCAACATCCATGTGTGTAACAGTGAAACTGACACATATACCAGATTATTATCCAGGAACAAACGGTATTATGGTTATATGTATCATATGGGGATATTTGGAAGTAGTGATGTGTACCAAACATCACTGGAAAGTGCATTACATATTAAGACCGACTGACAAGAAGAAGCAAATAAACACTCAAGTTAAAACATCAGTGACTTTTGGAGACCTGGTCAGTAACTAGTGTGAGACGACCTTTGCTACCCTGGGCATTCCAGACGGTTATGAAGTCCTGTAGGGTACCATTTAAGATGCAGACACAATAAAATCAAGTATGATAGGCATAAACCGCATCCTATTTTGGTTACTGTATCGCAGACAATCATAAGAAATGGTATATAAGAAGAGGTGTAGAATATGGAACTTCAAGTGAGAACTTCATAAAATCTGCTTCAAGGAGGTTGTCCATCAATGTGTAGAAAGTGAATGGAAAAGATTGCACAATGCCTAGAAAGATAAGGAGTGACCAGTAAATGAGAGATATGTCATATGCAATGCCACCTGTGACGGGAAATTTCATAAAGATACCTTGGCCCTGAGGATCAGTTGCCCTTCAAGACCAGCAAAAACATGATTTTGAACGTATTCAGCAAAGCTACCCTCCTATGTCGCCCATGTACAAACTGGCCTCATTGTTTGAACTGCGTGGGGATTTGGGGGGTTGACCCTGAGATATGCTCAAGACCCATGAAAGCTGACTACTCAGAGAATCCACAGTGGGTCCTAAAAACGATTGCCTTAAATAAGTTTTGCGTATCATGATTGTGAAGGTAATGTTCATTTTTTGTGGGATCATTTGTCACAAATTTTCTACATCGTAAAATTATGTAACATAAATTGTGATATCAAGTGATTTTGCGGGAGCAACGAATCATTCTGAAATGTACGAGATTTCGCTCATTCTCTCAACCGTCCGCTCGCGTACTTATATTCACATCAAGTTGTCAAATCTTTCATCATTCTTTCGCGAGTGATTGTTTTTATGTGCAGACGGTGCATTCCTCTGAGCGATAATTTCTGAATTATCGCTTCCGCCTCCCGGCCGTTAATCGGCCACACCCCTTTCTCACATTTCTCATGTCGGACACTCAAAACCATACTCAGTCTGCTTTGTAGCTCCGGAGCGTGCGGGTTGTGCTTTACGAGAGCTCGAGTGATCACTTTTCTTAGCGATTTCAGATCTCAGCTTGTACTGGCGTGAATCCCCGAAGCTCCCACCAACTTGGTGATCGACTTCAGCACGGTCTTATCTATACCGATTAGTATTTCCTTTTGTTTTCCTAGGCTTAAGTTTTTGGGTTATTTAGCTATTTGTCTTAGTGTTTGAGTGAGTGCATTTCCCTCATTTCCCTTTCTTTGATTTGAATTGGAGTCACGTAACGTAAATTTATTTTCTTGTATTCAATAAATTTACAGTTCGTTTTCTTGAGCTTTGTTAAATGTAACAGTCGTGTTTGGTTTTCCCACATATTTAGTACAGTTTTGTTACTCCACGTTAGCACAACTCTTTATATTAATCACGACTTGTACTTAGGCCAGCTTTTGGCATTAATCCTTAAATCCGTTGTGCTAGCTAGGAGTTTGGCTCAGCCAAGATGCTGATTATTATTATTATTTTTTTTTTTATGTTAAGGGGAGAAACTAACTCTCTCAGAGGCCAACGGTACAATATTACAGCCTACTTGAGCGTCTAGTCTCTGCTGTGTACCGTTGAGAAAGTCTATAAATTCTCGACTCTAGAGAATTGGCGAAGTAAGCCAGCATAAAAGTGAAATCGCTACTTGATTTCACGAGTTTATTCTTTCGTAATAAATGACTCGATAGTCATTCCTAGCACACATAGCTATACATTGTATACTCCAATTATACATTATTACATAATCCTCCTGAATTATACATTTTTCCCCTGACATCATTCAGAAAGTGAATAAATGTGAATCCTTTTTTATGTTCATCTTGAAAATAAATACGTAGGTGCCATAGCAACTAATTTACAGCCTATTAACGATGCTCATCACATTATGCCTACCACATAGTACTGCTTTGATAGTGCTACCTTTACTGCAAGGTGTAATGCCTCATACACCTTGCAGTTTAGGGGAGCGTTTGAAGGTGATAAACCTTTTCACACATGCGAAACATTGAAAAATGTTCGTGACACTAAAAAAAAAAAACTGCTCTTTGAACAGTAGAACCTACTCAAATATCCATTTCCCTTGCATAAGGCCTCAAACTGGTCAGATTTCACATTTTTTCCCTACAGATTTACAATTGCCAGGTGTAAAGGCTCTCTCCATTTGCCTCCCCCCCACCCCCTCCGCCCTCACCTCCCCACTGTCCCGGCTGATGATTCCCTCATATCGATAACCTATTTCAAACACCGCCAGCTGCATCCTTGCATATATACATTATGTTGTAGTTAATTTCTAAAACGCGAATTTTGAAGTAGAGCACAAGAAAATTTAAAATATTATCTTGGAATTTTAATTTAAAAAAATGAAATCGAAAGAGCTAATGTGCAAGAATTATTACAGTACGACATCATCTATTTAACTGAAGTCTAGAACCGACTGACGTCTTCAACCCTGCTTGTTGTTAGCAACAAGTAAAGGGAGAATGACGAGCAAAGTATCAATATGACCCAGTATAGAGAAGAAATTATTTGGTAAGAGATTTTTATATCTATTATTCTGTCTTCAGGCTCACCTTTTACACCTGATGAGATACTTTCAAATGCTGTGAAAGCCCATGTTTATGCCAAGCTTTGTCAAGTATTGACGTTTACCTCAGATGTAAAGCAATAATTATTATTTCCCATTCCCTGTAATACGTTGTGTATGGGATGCAACATTGCTCTCAACTCAGCATTGCTGGGGATCATTGTCTGGTACAGACCATAAGCCCATGATAAAAGTATGTATTACAATTGGTCAGTGAAAGAGTTATTGAAAGTTAGGCTATCAACTGATAAGGAAGTCTGATATATCGAGTCTGGCAATCTTAGTGAGCTGGTAAATCTCAAGGACCCAAGAATTATCTCCTAAATGTGGAATGAAAGGCATGGTGTCAGCGATGATCCTTTGTCAATTTCATTGTGTACAGTGATGGATTCAAACACTTACATGAGTAAATACATTAAAGGGTTAATTAATAATCATGTTGATGTAACATTAGGCAAGGAATTAGTAAAGCATGACATACATGAATCAGAGTAATTTGGGAGAAATAGACGTAAACTTATTAACCGTAAGTATTCATTACATCCTGTTAAAAATATAAAAACACCATGAGTGGGCATCGCAGACTGTCGTTCACTCACCGCTGCGTATATAACTCTTTGGTACAGTGCTATCGTAGCCAACGCCAAACGTTTCCAAAAATATGTTAGACTGTAGGGATTTTAAGAGAAGAGAATGTTCAAGTTGGTCTTGTCGTGGATGGCAGGAGAAGGATAAAGATGGGTAGGGTTTGATTGCAGTTTTATTCTCAAGAGTAAGTTATCTTCACAAAAGCAATACTGAGGCGAGAGCGGTTTATGCTAGCTAACTCCGTGCCCATTGTTCCTGCCTCTCCCACCGTGCTTTTCTCACTCCTAATCCCTTCTGCCCTGTCTCTCCAATTTCCCCTGTATATGACTGGTTGGGTCATGTGTGTGGGCACGCGTGTGGTGTGTGAGGAACTTTCCACAACTGTCGAGTTTCCCATCTGTTGTCATACTGTGCTGTGTGTGAAATTCCCCAGCTAGAATATGCATTGATGCTTCCTCCAGATCTCTCGAGTTTAGGCACGACTTCCTTCAAACGTCTATACTACATATTAACAGTGTATATGTCACTAGCTATTATGTAGTGTGTTATGACATTTTAGTATCCTGAGAGTGAGACCCCATACAGTGGAGGATTGTCGTATTACTAATGGCATTTGAAGATTAGCATCTGCAGACATAGCAGGATCCCAAGGTGTATGCAGGATTATTTATGTTGTTATCTTATTCATTAGTTCAAGTTTCAGCAGATGCTGCCATTCAGTGAAATGCTGTTTTCTTACGCCATTTGCACCAGTGTTAGTGTAGCAGAGGTGGCAAACTACCAGTCGTAGGGCACCAGTGCTCAGTCAACAACAAAAATCTGCATGTTCTAGAACCCTCTCCATCCCTCCCCACTCAGGGCCACAGGAATAAGAGAGAAGGTGTGGCTATTCCGCCATCCTGTCATACACTTTGGCCCTGAAGAGTTTTGAATCCTTGTCATGTCAGATGGCTAAGGTATTCCTGTGTGAAAAAAGGAGATTTTGTAGAAGGAATTTTGAGTGAAAGGGATAATGAAAAATGGCAGATTGGACCTTCCGTACGTACAGTATTCCTAGGAAGTATGCAGGTTTTTATTTTCATTGTTCTCATCAACTTCTTCAGATCTTATAGTACGGCTTGCGTGGTTTATGTTGATCTGTGGGTTTTCACAACTGTCGGTGCTGCATGCTCTGAAGGGTAGAAGTGCAGGACAGTGTAATAAAACGCATTAGTGAGTCTTCGACCTATTCTAAGTAATGTTTATAATCTTCTCTATCAGCACATTCATTTTTTTTACTCACCCTCAACCTGCTGAGCCATACTTCAGCTGAGTGGCCATACCCTTAAGCACTGAAGGGCTCACCGTTTGTGGACTGTTGATATCATCTTCCTTGTTCTCACTGCCATTGTTGGATGCGTGTTTGTTTATTTGATTGTTTTCTAGCACCCAGTTACTTCCTTATATTTTCATTTGATTGAGCCTGGACAGGACGGCGATCCTCATCTAGACATTATTTGTTGCATGTGCGTGTGCTTCTCCTAACCTTTCATTTCCTTGTATCCTCACACGGCTGGGGTATCAGCCATGCGACACGGTTTCAGTGGAGTTAAAGGTTAGACTTGCCAAATATAGCAAAACGCACACTGCGCATGCCCGGTGTCCCAGAGATTTCTCATCATACTCAAAAATTTAGACAATCTGACAGCTTCAGTATATCCATAATTACATGAATAGTTAACATTTACGATACTAATGATGTTAGGAATGAGCAAGTTGAATGAGGACATAGCTAAAATACAGACTGTAAACTTAAATATAAAATAAGTAACTAGCAATCCTGGTTTATCGAACACGGGGAATGGAAAACGTAAGTAAAACTGGGGACAGGCACGTTTTGATCAAGTGAGACCTCG
>JAGKTI010018237.1:0-17855 GCA_018397915.1 Birgus latro | reverse complement strand
TCCCAGAAGAGAGAGAGAGAGAGAGAGAGAGAGAGAGAGAGAGAGAGAGAGAGAGAGAGAGAGAATGGCAAGTCAGATATAGAATTGAATACTGTGTGGGAAATGGGTCACTGCTATTTATAGTTGTGTGTGTGTGTAGGAAATTCTGATCCTTGTGTGTACCTGTGTTGGAAAATACTGTGTTGGGTATGTGTTCGTATGCGTGCTTGTTGCCAGTGTCAAAATGGATGATATTTGGAGATAATGTTAAATTTCCTGTATAAGCAGAAGAAAAAGCAGTCAGACTATTGATCCTAATAAAGTTGAAGGAGAAACTCACAAATTCATGGCTGTATTGGAACAAAGACCAGATCAGTTAGACTCTGAATTTGAAAACAACTGTACCATTCAGTGTGTGTTATAATAGTTCCTTCATAGTAACATAGCCCAGATTTTTGCCTTTTTTTTTTTTAATGCAAGGAAGAAGGAACCAAAGGCCATGGGCCCACATACTGTTCCCTCCAAGAAAAAGCAAAAACAATATAAAAGAGAGCCAAATTCAAGATCCATTCATTTCGAGATGCCTGGACACACTGCGTTTGAAAGACTAGAGATCATAGGAAGCTGGGAATACAGACAGAGGAAGACAGAGCCAGAGTTGACCAGTTGCATAAATGAAGGACTGGGAGTAATGGTTAACTCTTGCATTAGAGAGCTGGACAGAAAAGGGATGAGTTTGTTGCTAGACGGGTACTACGTGCCCGTCGTAGAGGTGGAGGGATGCAAGCAGACAGTTCAGAGGAACAATGACCATTGAAGTAGCGATACAAGAGAAATAAAGATGCAACAGTGCGGCGAAGAGACAAAGGTTGAAGGGAATCAGTAAGAGGAGGAGAGTTAATGAGACGAAAAGCCTTTGACTCCACCTTATTGAGAAGAGCTGCATGTGGGGAGCCTCCCCACACATGAGAGTTGTACTCCATACATGGGCGAATAAAACCTGTGTACAAGGTCAACAACTGTGCAGGGGTAAAGAAAGTTCGGAATCGGCTTACCACACTTAATCTCTTGAAAGCAGATTTCACAAGAGATATAATATGTTCTTTCCAAGACATATCCCAAGAGAAAGAAACCCCAAGCATGTTCAAGGATGATGCAGGACTGAGCTGGACATTATTAGACATTATTGGGTAATCGTGAGGAAGATTTTGTTGTTTTGATAAATGTAAGAACTGAGTTTTTGATGCATTAAAAATAACAAGATTACTGTATTTTTAACCCAGTCAAAGATACGAGCTAAGTCAGACATTCGGTGTGCCATAGCCTCATCCCTTTTTTTGTCGAAGTAACTGCTGAGATGGACGTTGTGGAAACCGAATGGAAAAGTGAAGGGTGGAATCATCAGCATATGAGTGGATAGAGTTAGATGTACAGCTTAGAAGGTCATTGATGAATAAAAAGAAGAGAGTTGGTGATAGGCCAGAGCCCTGAGGAACACCACTGTTGACAGGTATAGGAGAAGAATTATGGCCATCTACAACAACAGCTATAGAACAACCAGAAAGGAAGCTAGAGATGAAGGCACAGATAGAAGGATAGAAACCGTAAGAGGGCAGTTTGGAAATTGAAGATTTATGCCAGACTCGATCGAAAGTCTTTGAGATGTCAAGTGCAATGGCAAAGCTTTCGCCAAAATCCTGCAAGGAGGATGACCAGGAGTCTGAAAGGTATGTGAGAAGATCGCCAGTGGAGCGTCCTCGACGGAACCCATACTGACGATCAGAAAGAAGGTTGTAATAGGAAAGATGCTTTAAGATTTTTCTGTTAAGAATTGACTCAAAAACTTTTGAGAGACAGGATGTTAAAGCAATTGGGTTATAGTTAGAGGGTTGGGAATGGTCACCTTTGGGACTGGCTGAATAAGAGCAAACTTCCAGCAAGAAGGAAAGGTACAAGTTGAGAGACAAAGGTGAAAGAGTTTACCTAGGCAGGGTGTAAGCACAGAACCACAGTTTTTGAGGACAAAAGGAGGGACTATATGCCTTGTTAGTATTGAGGCCATTGATGGCAGAAAATACATCGGCTGAAGAAATTTTAATGTCAGCCATGAGGAAGTCAGAGGGGGGGAAGTGATGGAGGAACAGCACTGGAATCGTCTAAGGTGGAATTGGAAGAGAAAGTTTAAGCAAAGAGATCTGCTTTATCAGTTTGAAGAAATAGCTACAGAGCCATCAGAGTAGAAAAGAGGAGGGAAGGATGATGAGGTAGAGTTGTTAGAAAGGTTTTTGGTAAGGTGCCAAGGAGCGAGAAGAATTCGAGTTGGAGAGTTGGGAACATTTAGCACAGATGAAATTATTTTTAGCAGAACGATGAACAGACTTAGCATGATTCCGGGCAGAAATATAAAAAAGATGTGATTCTGGGGAGGGTTGGCTCCACCTTATTTCATGGACAGAACTCAGTGGCAGTAAAAAAAAAATATAAATAAAGCTTTAGGCTACATCCTTTCCATGGCACTTCTTTGTGACTGGCATATTGTAGTGTTAATCCATTATGGCATTATAACAACATGATAGATGGAACAAATTTGGCCAAGTTGAAGGGTTTATAAGATTTGCGACGCGTATTTTTAGGATATTGGTTCCTCCAGACGATTTTGTTAAGCCTAGAAAGCAGGCTACCAAGGTACCTTTAAGTAGTGAAATGGAAAAACCCTCCACTTCAAAGTATCCTGACGATTTTCTTGAACTTAGACCGACCTCTTGATAGAAGGGTGCCGTAATAAATTCTCTAATTCCTCTAATCGAAAATTCTGGTGAGCTGAAGAAAACCACTTGATGTCAGGAAGAATTAAATAAGACAATCTATCCGGTTCGAAAAAATCTGTCCTAAGATGGATAAAATGCTCTGATGAGAGCGAGAATAAATTAAGGACATGGGTCATAGGAGTGAATGAAGTGAAATTGTCTCATAAATGAAAATAACGTTCCCGAGGCGGACGGTGTTAGGCTGAAAGTATTGTACCCTTTTTCGCTTAACTTGCTTCAGATTTTGGTTCTTTGCAGCCTTTTCCATGTAGCTGAGTGGCAGGAAATGGCAGTGCTAAATCCTTTCCCTAGCACTTTGTGATCAGCAACATCCACGGAAGTGACGATGGTGAGATGGCAGTTTTAGAGTGTTATCTAATGTAGGCTAATCGCTTGTCTAAATACCGACTAAAAGAAGTAATGCAGTGATGGAGGTTAAATAGAACACGAGTGATAAGGAAGACAGAAAAGATAAGGAAGTCAGTGGATTGTGAAAGGAATTATTGCTTCACCTTGATCAACTTTATAATTAGCAAAGGTAATGGCAGTATTAAGGAATTAACGATCTGTGGAACTGAAATTTGTTACAAGTAACCTTCGGTTCCGAGAGTCCCCCTCCCCCCCCAAAAAAAAATGTCGAATTATTGTGCGTTTACTTTAACTGTACACTTCACCCTTATCCCTTTCTTTTCGGTTGATAGCTTGAATATTGTCTGATTGGAGGCTGATCTATCCAGTGACCAAGAAGGCTCATGTTCACCTCATACCATAGCTAACCAAAGTTCATGCAAGACTTCTTAGGATTTAGGTGATAGAAGTTGCCCAGTTCCGTTGATGAAAACGTATTGGCTTTAAGAACAGTACGCTATATAAAACGTCATCAGATTGAAAGGTTGATGGAAATGGTTTAAACTGAATCGAGTCGAGGTAACATCACCATGTAGGCTACAGTACTAGTAATAGTTGAAAAGAAGGCATTGCTCTAGAAGAATCGAGAAAGATCAGAAGTTAATACTGTATATTCCCTTATGTACGAGGCCAACTCAGCTCGTCTGGAGGTTGAAGTGAAAAGTAAAACAGTTGTACTCTTATTACTTTGACTGGTTGTACTGAAAGGGTTAGTTTAGCTGGAGAAGGCAAAAAACAATCTGGAAGAAAGGAAAATCCTCATATGGTATAAGAGACATTAAGAGATTAATACATTCATCTAGATGTGCCAAAAATGAAATTTAAAATAAATCGTACTGAAAAGTTATTAAAGCTGTGATCTCGCAAGAAATTAAGTAAAATATTCTGGTTGACTGACCAACTCCGCTGGGTTGATCAGCATGTGATCGCCTGTACAACAAACAGCTGATCCCGCTTGCTTACCACCTCCAACAAATATGGAGACATAAATAATTAATAAACAATATCTACCTGTATATGCAAAGCTTAGAAACAATTACGTAACCCAGTATTTACTACTTAGAATATGCGATGGCATTACAAACATTTTTGTCATCATAACACTAGACAAGTTGACAGTCATAGAAATTTTTAGCCTGTAAATCTTCAAACTTGTCTGCCTTCACCACATTTAGTGTACTTTAATTTTGTGAAGATATTTACACGTTTAACTAAATAATAACCACCATATAATTCTTATTTACTTAGCCATGGCTAAATTTTAGGAAAAGTGGGAAGAATGTGAGAAGTACTGAGAATCAGCTGAGCGGTGTTTACGTTTGCGATCCAACAGCAGCAGGTTGGAAGGGGGCCAATACTTCTCCCAAACATTGTTGAGTTGAAGGCAACTTGAAGGGTCCTGGTTGGAATTTGATGACATCACAATGTTGGTTTTTGTCCTCGTTTGGACAAGAAAATGGCGCCCAAGTCAACATTATGACATAAAAAGTCAACCGAAGTCAACTTCGGTTGACTTTTAATTCCCGCGAAATCGCGGCTTAAGTCGGAGGAAGTCCGAAAACATTGGATCAGCAGTTGAAAAAATAACGAAATGTCAGTATCTTATCCCCATGTGAGACACCCACTAGAGACAAGTAAAATTGCATGGAGGATAAGAATTAAATGTAGATGTAATCACTTCGATGGAGTTAATAATTTGAGACAAAGCCAAAAATAATGGCTCAGGCATTGAAAGAAAATGTGTGTTTCCCCTCGTGTTGACATGTTAACTTAGTGGAGCCACCACCAGAGGGCCTGGCCTGGCCTGCGGGCTGGTTTGTTTCACGGTAACAGTTTTCGCTTTTTCGCCCAACTCTGACCACGTAGAAGGACATATATGGCGGATTGAAACTTTTTGTGTGCTTGTAAGTGTGATGTGGTTTTGTTGGATTTACCCTGTGATTTCATTATTTTATGCGGATGAAAAACTAGGGTGTCTTCCAATCACAGGTAAGCTTTGGAGATTTAGTTTCCACGCTTCAACTTTTAGACTTTTCACCCAACGCCAATTGCATCGGAAAGTTTTTGTGACATAAATAAATACTTTTAGTATTTTGGGATGGGTGTGATGTTCGTAATTTTGCCTTAGCGGCAGTTTTTGCTTTAATATGGAGTGAAATTATCAGTGTGGCATCTTAAGTAGGGGAGTTTTGTGGTGGTGTGAATGTTTTATCCTTTGTGTCTGGCTTCATTTTTCCTGAAGGTCAGGTAATTTGCTGTTTAAGTTGGATATTAACCTCCACAGTATGGCTGGTATCCCATAAACTGAATAAAATCATGTGGCAATGGCAAAAATTTAAGGGATAGAAGTACTGGAATGGTTTGTGGAGACTTGTAGCCTTGGGAGAAGTTACTGGTAATTTGAGTAATACCGTTGACAATAAAAGACTAGGGAAATACAGTATAGTAGTGAATGGGGTAAATTTTTACTTTCGGACTATCGGGAATTATGATGTTCTGATCCATTTTTTCGGTATTTTGGACAATTCTAAGCACTTTTCTTCTGTGGCATTTGTCAGAAATTAAATTTATTATACTTTTGAAGATAACCTAAACTAACCTAATTTTCAAGAGTACAATAAAACTGATTTCCGAATTGGGTAATGGGAGTTCATTATGATCCTTGGGGAACATACTATATGTTAACGGTGCTAATAATCCTGAACCGCATATTGTCCATCTGTAAAATAATACCATGAACGGAATGGCTTTGCGAATTAGTATGTTAGTGTGAGTTTACCATGATTTTTTTTTTTTTTAAATGCCTGTGTGTATCTGTGATGAGTAAGGATGGACGTTTAGAGGGTGAAGAGCAACAGGGAAGAAAGGTTGCTGATTCCTTGAAAGCAGTGATAAACAAAAGGGAATTGAGCATGGAAGTGAAAAAGCTACTGCATGACAGTATTGTGATACAGTGCACCCCTGCACAATGCGAACTCACACAGTGCGGATCACCTACAATGCGAGGTCAACCCAGAAAATGCTTATTTTTTTCAAATGCAAAATCTGCAAATCGAACTTCCCAACATGCGAATTGGCTGTATGATTCCAAGGCAAAAATGGACTTCCCTCCATTACTATGAGTGTCGGGCTGGATAATGCGAGTCAGTCACACAAAGGCAGGTGGCTGGCAACCAGCCAGATTCAAAATGGCGGGCAGCTGGCAAGCTATCTGCATGCCATCTACCGACATTGCTGGGTAAACAGACACTTTTCCTCCATAGTGCTACAAGAATACATGTTGTACCTCGCATCCTGTGGTCCTGTTCATTATGGCCTCAGCTGTCGACTTCGAAGGTTTTATGGTAGCTCCAGGAGACCTCAGCAGTGAGAGTGAACTAGACACCCCGAGCCTCGGATATCCACCTCTCTCCCTTCTTAACAAGCCCAGAAGTCACTTAAATAAAGGTACATGGTGTTCTATTTGTTATTTTATTTCTTGGTCCAACTAGAAGTACTGTTAGACAAAGCAGTAGGAGGGTAAAGTGGGTTGGAAAGGGACCCGAAGACCAAGCCCTGGGTGGGCTGTCCACCATGTACAATTTTTCCTGTAAGTTCTTTGGGTCACACAATGCGAAATCGTAGAATGCGTGGGTTTCTGCCGCCTATAAACTCGCATTGTTAGAATAATGCTGTGTAGTTTTTAAGTACTTATCCAGGTTCCTGTTAGCTATCCAGATTTGACGACATGCCCAAGGTTTGCATATTCAGAGTACAATAGATTTTTTATTGTCCAGAATTTGAGCTGATCATTATTATTTTATTTTTTAATTTATCAAACAGGTCCACATTTGTTTGGGATGATTCTGGTAGCCCATCAGTGTTTAATCAGCAATGTTTATAGTTCAGAAAAGAGAGATGGGGGGATGGGGGAGGGGCAACTACAACTATGGTGCTTCTCAAGTATAGAGCCATATGAAACCTTACTGATAATGTTCTCTGAATGGCAAATCTTAAGAATTTATGTGAACATGCATTTTCTGCAGCACTCACTAGGACAGGTTGACCTTAGCTGAATAAAACTTTACTGTTTTTCATAATGTGAAAAGTTTATACCAGACATACATATAATATTTCAAGAGTAGAAGTTCATACAGGGTATTTTGAGTAACTTGTACAGTTGTTGGTCATCCTGGTTTGCTCAGACGTGAGAGGTGTATCTTTGTTTTCTCCCATAGCTACTACATTCCTAGTTGATAAGATTAATTTGGGGGGGCATTTTCTTCATTTTGTCTCATTTGCAGGAGTTCATTCTTAACCTTGCTGCGCAGTGTAGATTTTTTTTTTCTCTCCAAGAAAGAAGAAACTAAAGGCCGGAGCCCGCAAACCGTTCCTTCCAAGAAAAAAACAACAAAAACAATAAAAAGAGAGCCAAATTCAAGATCTGTTCATTTCGAGATGCCTGGACACACTGCGTTTGAAAGACTGGAGATCATAGGAAGTACAGACAGAGGGAGACAGTTCCAGAGTTGACCTGTTGCATGGATAAAGGGATGAGAGTTTGTTGCTAAATGAGCACCCGTCGTAGAGGTGGAGGGATGCAAGCAGACATATTCAGAGGAGCAGTGACCATTGAAGTAGCGATAGTAGAGAGATAAAGATGCAGCAGTGCGGCGAAGAGACAGAGGTTGAAGGGAGCCAGTAAAAGGAAGAGAGTTAATGAGACGAAAAGCCTTTGACTTCACCCTATTGAGAACAGCTGTATGTGGGAAGCCTCCCCACACATGAGAGTTGTACTATACACGGGCAAATAAAACCTGTGTATAAAGTCAACAACTGTGCAGGGGTATAGAGGGTACGGAGTCGGCTTAGTACACCAATCTCTTGGAAGCAGATTTTACAAGATATATAATATGATCTTTCCAAGATAAGTCCTTAGTGAATGTAACCCCCGAGTATGTTCAAGGGTGATGCAGGAGTGAGCTGAATATTATTAAACATTAGTGAGTACTCCTGTGGAAGATTGTGTTGGGTTGATAGGTGTAAAAACTGAGTTTTTGATGCATTAAAAGCAACAAGATTATTTTTACCCCAGTCAGAGATACCAGCCAATTGAGACATTAGGTGTGCCATAGCTTCATCCCTTGTTTGTTGAAGCAACTGTTGAGATGGACGTTGCAAGAACCGAATGGAGAGATGAAGGGTGGAATCATCAGCGTACGAGTGGATAGGGTTAGATGTACAGCTAGAAGGTTATTGGTGAATAAAAGGAAGAGAATTGGTGATAGAACAGAGCCCTGAGGAACACCACTGTTGATAGAACTAGGAGAAGAACGATGGCCATCTACGACAGCGGCTATAGAACAACCGGAAAGGAAGCTAGAGATGAAGGCACAAATAGAAGGATAGAAACCGTAAGAAGGCAGTTTGGATTTATGTCAGTCTCGATTGAAAGCCTTTGAGATGTCAAGTGCAATGGCAAAACTTTCGCCATAGTCCCGAAAGGAGGATGACCAGTAGTCTGAAAGGTAGGTGAGAAGATCGCCAGTGGAGCGTCCCTGACGGAACCCATACTGATGATCAGAAAGAAAGTTGTGATAGGAAAGATGCCTTAAAATTTTTCTATTAAGAATTGACTCAAAAACTTTTGAGACGCAGGATGTTAAAGCAATTTGGATGATAGTTAGAGGGTTGGGAATGGTCACCCTTCTTTGGGACTGGCTGAATGAGAGCAAACTTCCAGCAGGAGGGAAAGGTACAAGTTGAAAGACAAAGGCAAAAAAGTTTACCAAGGCAGGGTTGTTAGCACAGAAACACAGTTTTTGAGGACAACAGGAGGGACTCCATCAGGCCCATATGCCTTAGTATTTAGGCCAGTGATGGCAGAAAATACATTGGCTGAAGAAATTTTAATGTCAGCCATGAGGAAGTCAGAAGGGGGAAGTGATGGAGGAACAGCACTGGAATCGTCTAAGGTGGAATTGGGGGAGAAAATCTGAGTGAAGAGATCTGCTTTATCAGTAGAAGAAATAGCCACAGAGCCATCAGAGTGGAAAAGAGGAGGGAAGGATGGTGAGGTAAAGTTGTTAGAAGGTTTTTGGCAAGGTGCCAGAAGGAGCAGGAAGAATTCGAGTTGGAGAGTTGAAAGCATTTAGTATGGATGAAATTATTTTTAGCAGAGCGAAGAACAGACTTAGCACGGTTCCGGGCAGAAACATATGTGATTCAGGGGTGGGCTGGCTCTCGTACCTTTTATAGGCTCTTTCTTTGTTGCGGACAGCATTAGAACAAGCATGATCAAACCAAGGCTTTCTCGCATTAGTCAAAGGGTATGAAAAAGGAATATATGCTTCCATGCCTGAGAGAATAACTTCCATTATGCACAAAGCACACACAGTTGGCTCCTGGCCATGGAAACAATACTCATTCCAGGGAAAATCAAAGAAGTCCTTCCTGAGGCCCCCCTAATCCCCAGTTCCAAAGTGCCACAGATGACGTTTCTTTGGAGGGTCCACAGACCACACCGGAGCGATAGGACAGGTCAATGTAATAAGGTTGTGATCGGAGGAGGCCAACGGAGAGGAAAATTTAATAGCGTAAGCAGAAGGATTAGTTGTAAGGAAGAGAATCTTGCTGGGCCAATAAAACCATGCCCATAGTCGTACTTGATAAGATTAGGAGTTATGGATAGTTTTCGTCTTTTTCTCTTATTATGTCCACTTGCTGGGGTATATTTTCAACCTCACTCAGCAATTGGTGGTCAGAGAGTCGTGTTTGGCCAATAACAATTGTGCCCATAACCATAGCTGATAAGATTAGGATTTGATTCACATGGCCTTACCTGTGTTGTTTTGGGGTCAGATTAGATGCCCACTCTTTATTGAATCTTTTCTTGTAGGAGAAACACGTTAAGGTGGTTTGGGCATGTGGAGAGGATGGAGAGTGAAAGATTGACGAGGAGAGTGTATATGAGTGAGGTGGAGGGGGCGAGAGGGAGGGGGAGGCTGAGGATGAGATGGAGGGATGGAGTGGAGAGGTATATGAGAGAGGGGGGTGTGAGTTGGGAGTGTGGTAGTGAAATGGCAGGGGACAGAGTGACATGGAGGCGATTTGTTTGTGGCCACCCCGTTCGGGATTGGGGCGTCTGGCAATAGATAGATAGATAGAGATAGATTTTCTTGTAGGACAATTCCGTTGCTTTTTTACTGGGTTGGCTCCCCCCCCCCCAGCCCAACCCACCCTGGTTTTATATATACAGAAGTCCATTAATCTGAATGGCAGTGGACCGAGAATCATTCAGATTATCATTTTTTTTTCCAGGGGGGGGGGCCTAAGACACTTAGATACCCCCCAGTCCTGAGCCCCCCCCCCAAATCTTCGCTTCTGGTGAGAAACATCGAAAATTCATAGAGAAATCGCCTTCCTGAGGCTATAAATGGTGCCACAGGTGATGAGTCAGCCTTACGTTTTCCCTCTTTCTCAGGGTACCTGGCTAAAGAAAAGGAACTATGGAAGGGTTAACTAATTCAAGCCACTTTAAATTATGTATTTATTTATGTATTTGGTATGAATTTATGTGTAGTACAAGACTATATTGGTTTCCTCACATTTATATAGGCAATAGAAGCATTGTTCATTCACCAAACACTTCCACATAAGGCGCCTTCCTTTATGACATTACCACCTCATCACTTCTGTTGCTTCTTGCTCTAGCTTCTTTATTTCTTTGTCCTCCACCTCAGGAATCACTTTCACCGTGAATTTTGCCATTGGAGAGACCGTGGGACAACATACCTTTACTGGCCAGGTTACTGCAAACAAGTGAATTGCCCAGTGTGGGGGGGAGGGAGGGGATTAGGTGGGGCCAGGCAGTATAGGAAGGTCTCCTACATATGCCTACCAAAAATCACCCATGAAACTTGAAAATTGTGCAAATTATGACCCTTGCAATTGCTCAAAGTACCTGTACGTCGATGGCTGTAGCTGTGACAAAATGTTGCGACATACCCATACTTCGATGGGATTCCTCTGGTTAATTTCATGTTTAAACTGAAATTGTACCGAATGGATCACTTTCCATTCATAGTACAATATGGTACATACAGTAATCCCTCCACTGTCTGTTGAAATAGAGCCAAAGGCACGACCAGAAAATGGTCTTGTCCTGATAGTGGCTCTGAAGCTCCAGCACCAGTCATTCCTGACCCTAACCTAACCTAAATCAGAAAACCACCTCCCTACCTCCCTACTGGACATGCATAGCACTTATTCAAGAACCTATTCACATAAATAATGGACACAAAGCATGAATTAATTGAATTTTAACTTAAAAATGATGATTTTGAGGTGAGTAAGGCAGAGGTGTTCACCAGTTGACTAGATAGTGGACGTATGTAAGAGACATGGCATTCACTAAGAATATCACCCTTTCTCACATCTTATGCACTAAAATGTGGGATACAAAGCATGAAATAAATAAATTGTTACCAGAAAATGATGGTTTACAGGTGAGAATGCCAGAGATGTTCACCAGTTGACTAGATAGTGAACGTATGTAAGAGACTTGGTAATCACTGAGAAAATCACCTTTTTCACAGCCTATGCACTCAAATATGGGACATAAAGCATGAAGTAAATAAAATGTAACCAGAGAATGAGGATTTAGAAGTGATTATGGAAAATATTTGGCAGTTGACAGTGTACTGTACTTAGATGTCCGTGGTGGTTGTAGTAGTAGTAGTAGTTGTTCCCTAGGCAGTCTGGCCGAACAGCCCCGAGTCCCTAAGGAAGGCCATGGCAGACCCCGGGCTTTCCCACAGAGCTCTCAAGGAATGTATGTTGTGTTGTTGGCGTAGGTGATTGTGTGCAATGCAGTCTTCCATGATGTGCTTAATAGTGTGGTGTGCTGTGTTACATCCTGGAGAGGCATCAGCGATGGAGTCATCCAGCCTCTTCTGATGACTCAAGAGGGCTGGATGATGCCCACATCTCAGCCTGCCCAGGTGGACCCTGTCCTCACGGGTCAGACAGGATTCAGAAGGATGGATATCAGGAGGCCATGCATGCAGCTGTGTGTTGTCTTTGAGTGACTGTATGGAATGGCGAGTGATTTGAGTATGAATAATGCTTCTGGAAGCTGGTCTGAGGCGGGAAGGGGGGAAGAGATGATAGTATTTGTGTATGATATCATGTACTGGGTGTTGTTTTGATGTTCCTTGGTGTGTGTGGATGTGCTGCCATGTAGTGTAGTGGATGTTGTGGGTTTGTGGAGGCTGCAGCGAGAGTTTGGGTGCCTCTCATGTCTAGATAATCCTTGACTTTGAGGACTTTGGTTTCTTAATGTAGGTGGTCTGCAGGTGTAGTAGCTGTGCAGCCTGGTATTATTTTTAAGGCCTTGTTTTGTTTAGTCTGAAGAGTGTTGTAGTGTGTTTTAGTGAGGTTAGGAGCCCAAGCAGGGGTTGCATAATTCATCACTGAACGTATATGTTGTTTGTATACTGTGGTGGTGGTTTCTTTGTTGTGTCCAAATGTTGTATGGGCAAGTGACCTCAAGGCATTGAGTCTAGGTGTTAATTTATTTTTGATGTTTGTAATGTGTTGTTTAAATGACATTGATGTATTGTATGTTACACCAAGGATTTTGTGTGTGTGTGTGTGTGTGTGGTAGGGGAGTGTTGTCTATGGTGAGGTGTGGAATGTGACTGTGTTCTGCTATCCAGTTTGTGAGAAGGGTCACTGTAGATTTGGCTGGGGCTGTTTTGAGTCTGTTTGTGGTGAACCATACATGTAGTGTGTTGAGGTAAGGTTGGAGGATTTGTGTGGCTGTGTTTGCATTTTGGTGTGTGCATGTAAGTGTTATGTCATCTGCATAGGAAGCTATGTGTATTTGTTGTGTTTGGGGTGTGGGTATGTCATGCATGTATAGGTTGAAGAGTGTAGGAGACAAGACAGATCCTTGGGGGACACCATTTGTGAAGTTTCTGATGTTCGAGGACTGACCAGCAAAAGTTACATGTGCATATCTCCCTGCCAAGTAGTTTGCTAGCCATCTTTTTGTGTTATTGTGCATGTTTGTGTTGAATATTTTGTTTGTGAGGTTGTGGCGGGGAATGGAATCAAAAGCTTTACTAATGTCTAGTGTGACAAGGAGTGTTCTATGTGGTGGCCTAGCTGAATTCATGCCATCAAAAACTCTCTGTGTGAGGTCTGTAAGAAGAGTGTTTGTGGAGTGTAGTGGCCTAAAACCATGTTATGATGGGGCTAGGGGAGTGTGAGGTGTAACTAGTTGTAGTACCAGCCTTTCAGTGACTTTGGAGGGGGTGCAGAGGATTGTGATTGGGTGGTGTGAGGAAGGTAATGTGGGGTCTTTGTTGGGTTTGGGGATAGTGATGATAATGCCATGCTTCCAGATGTTGGGTATTATGTTGTCTGAGTAGCTGTAGTTTGATATGTTGGTGAGTGCTGGTATGCCTTGTGGTCCAATGTGTTTAAGGTGTATGTTGCTTGTGTTGTCTGGTCCACAGGCAGATGAGTGCTTGAGGTTGCTGATGATGTGCTTTGTCTGGTTGTAAGTGAAAGGTGCGAAGTCTGGGTCTGTGGGAACTGTCTCTTACGTCGGATGATATGTCGGTCGTCACGATGAGGGTTTAGATGGCTGACATGTGAAAAGTGATTGATGAGAGTGTTTGCTTGTTGTTTGTTTGAAGGAATGGTGTCTGTTGTTGTGATGGCAGCGTGTGATTGTGTAGTGCTGCTGTTGGAGAATGTGATACTGTTTAGTGTTTTGTAGAGTTTGCTGGTGTTTGTTTTGTGATCAAGTGTTTGGAGATACTTATTCCAATTTAGTGTTTGCTGTTCTGATATTTTATTGTTTATTTGAGTGTTGAGTTCTTGTATTTGTTGTATGGTATCATGCATATGTGGTGTTCGGGAGTGTCGTAGTGTGTCCCGTTGTCTGATGAAGCCTTGAATTTCTGGTGTGAAATTGGGGTTGTGTCTTTTTCTGTTGCCTCTAGGGATGTGTCTTTTGTCTGCATTTTGTATAATTGTATTGAAAGTGTGCACAGTGGTGTTGATGTTTGTGATGAATGTACTGTTTATTGTTTCAAAGTGTTGTTCTGTTTCAGTTGTGAAGGCCTCCCAGTTGGCTGTCTTATAATTAGTGTAAGTGTGTCTGTGGCCAGCTGGGGTGATTCTGGTTTTGGTAGTGATGATGATCGGGTCAGAGCCACGGGCTCTGACCACTCTCCAGGAAGTTGTGAGTGCGAGGTTTGGGGAACAAAAGGTGATGTCTGGGGATGATGGGAGGAAGAGGGCTTGGTATTGGATATGGGTATGAAGATTGGGATGATTGAGTACGATAAGGTGATCTGTCTGAGTTTGTAGTGCCAGCCCTCTGTCTGTGTCAGGGTTGTTGACATACCAGGCCGATGCCTTGGCGTTGAAATCACCACCCAGGATGATGATGGGTATGTTAGTGATGTGGTGTATTTCTGGAGAGTAATTGTGTGGTACTGTGGAGGATGACTGGGGGGGAATGTATACAGTAGGCGTGGAAAGTGTTGACGCCATCTTAAAAAAAGAAAAGATTCTTGTGATTAGCAAGGAGAAACAAATAAATTAACACTCACCATTGAATTTAGTATTTACTGGCATTCCCCTTCACCTTTATCTTCTTAAGGCGTCTGGGGAGACTGATGGCGTAGTTTTGCAGAACAGACGGACTAAAACTGCTCCATAGCTGCTTGACTGCAGCCTCAAGTTTAGGCAAAGATGATGTATCCATACTACGCAGCTCCCGCTTCATGTGCGCCCATAAATTCTCAATGGGATTGATATCTGGGATGTTTCCGGGCCAATCTCGAATAAAGGGAACCTCACAGTCTGTTAGCCACTGTTTCACTGACTTTGCAACATGTGCAGGGGCAGAATCTTGCATAAATACTCTTGCCTTGGTTTTATCAAAAGAGTCACTAAAAACATCACATAAGAGCTCCAAATAGTTATTCTGGTTCACTTTTTCATTTGCAGGTAGAATTACCAACCTACCAACACAATAATATGTAAAGCAGCCCCAAGCCATGAGTGAGGCTGCGTATTTAACAAACTTGGAAGTGTACTTAGGATCCAGGGGGTCACTGCCTGGTTTGCAGTACACTCGTGATGAAGGGGTACCAGTGACAGTAAATGTTGACTCATCACCCTAAAGCACAGTTTTCCATTGCTCCTCACTCCAGGCAAGATATTTCTTACAAAAATTTACTCTCTTTTTCTTTTGAAGTGCAGTTAGCAGTGGTGTTTTTACGAGCACAAAAACTCCTGTAGCCCAGATTGTCATGCAACAGCTGCTGCACACTTCTGACAGACACATCTGCCAGCAACTGTGGGTTCTTTTCTTTTAAATCCCATGCTCTTAGCCTTGGATCCTTGCTAACTTGCCTTGAGATCAGCTGACGAGTCCTGAAGGTTGTCTTAACGAGGTCTTCCAGGCTTGGGAAGTGGAGTGGGAGGAATGGCCTCCCCACTGTCCTTGAACCGCTTCACCAGTCTCTGCACTGTCCTCAGTCTAACACCATCTGATTTGCAATAAATGGGAGTTTGTGGCCAGCTTTGTATAAAGTAATTACTTCTACACGTTTGTCCTTGCTTGTGGTTCCTTTAGGCATGAAGAGAATGTGGTAGGTAACCAAATAACTGTGTTATTTGAGTCAAAACATGCCCTCGTGGTGTATCACACACAGAGACAATCCTCCTCCTGTGGCTGCCCAAACATTACTGAGCCTGCTCCTGTGGTGCCAAACCTATCAAGCAGGGTTGCCAGCTCCCGTTGAAAAAGCGCCAGCTCATTTCGCATCACAGGGGAGGGTAGTATTGACCCTACTTCACTTAACCCGAGAAAGAATGATGTTGGCAAAAAAACGTCAATATTCTCCGCGCGTACTGTATGTTGGCGATTGTCGTGTGTGATTTGTTACCAGTGCTTATTTTAACTGATTGTATTTCTGTCATAGTGTCATGTGGGGGGAGAAGTGACTGTGTGTGTGCACTGGTATCTGAAAAGTTTACAGATTTGTGTACCAGGGTGATGAGTCCACCGCCACCACCGTCGGCCCGGTCCTGTCTGATTGTGGTGAAATTATGAAATGTAGGTGTTTTTTGTGTTGTGCGTAGTTTTGTTTCTTGTAAGATGGCAATATGTATGTTGTGTTGTTTGATGAATTGTGTGAGGTCTTGTTTTTTTGTGTTTATGCCATCTGTGTTTAGTTGGAGAATGTTTATGTTATGTGTGCGGTGGGTGTGTGTTTGGTGATGCCGCACGGAGGGGAGGTGGTGGTGAGTGTGGAGGGGAAGGGGTAGGAGAAGGTTGTGGTGGAGGTAAGGGTTGGGGTGGATTAGTTCGGGGTGGGATAGGAGGGGTTAGGGGATTGGATGGCGTGGGAAGGATTGGTGGGTTAGGTTGAGGAGGTGTGGGGGAAGTAGGAGTAGACTGCAGCACCAGTCAAGCAGGGGAGTACTCCCAAGGAGGATGGAAAGCTGATGACAGGGAGAGCTGGAGCTCCCGTTTCATCAGCCCTCAGGACTTGTTCCTGACCAACCCTCTTTGCTGAACTTTTTCAGTGTCTCAGTAACACAGAGAGTAGACCAGCATGCTCTCCAATACAAGTTTCTCTAACTGTCAACACCAAACTACATACACACTACACACTACACTTCCTTTTCAAATTTTTAAAAAATGGCTACTGGAAATCGTGCCTCGGAGTCCCCAGGGGGGGGACCATAAATGCCCCCACCATCTGCCCCTCTCCCGGTGACAACTCTCGGAGCTACCTGGAACCACTGTCTGACTCACTCCTTCTTTATTTCTGTAACATTCGCGGCCTTTCCTCTAAATTTCGCTCTGTTGAGCACCACCTCTTCTCCTCTAAACCTCATCTTCTCTTTCTCTCTGAGACTCAGCTGTCTGAGACAGCTGACAGCAAACCCTTTTCTGTATCCTCCTACTTTCTCTATTCTCATTTCAAAGCCAAAGGTGGCTTTTGTGTATACAGTATGCGCGGAAAGTATTGACGCTAAAGGGCCGACGTCATTTTTTTTTTCGCGTTAAGTGAAGTAGGGTTAATACTACCCTCCCCTGTCATGCGAAATGAGCTGACGCTTTTTCAGCAGGAGCTGGCAACCCTGCTTGATAGGTTTGGCATCACAGGAGCAGGCTCAGTAATGTTTGGGCAGCCACAGGAGAAGGATTGTCTCTGTGTGTGATGCACCGCGAGGGCATGTTTTGACTCAAATAACAGTTATTTGGTTACCTACCACATTCTCATCATGCCTAAAGTAACCACAAGCAAGGACAAACATGTGGAAGTGATTACTTTATACAAAGCTGGCCACAAACTCCCATTTATTGTAAATCAAACAGGTGTTAGACTGAGGACAGTGCAGAGACTGGTGAAGCGGTTCAAGGACAGTGGGGAGGCCATTCCTCCCACTCCACTTCCCAAGCCTGGGAGACCTCGTAAGACAACCTTCAGGACCCGTCAGCTGATCTCAAGGCAAGTTAGCAAGGATCCAAGGCTAACAGCACGGGATTTAAAAGAAAAGAACCCACAGTTGCTGGCAGATGTGTCTGTCAGGGGTGTGCAGCAGCTGTTGCATGACGATCTGGGCTACAGGAGTTTTTGTTCT
>JAGKTI010018236.1:0-17856 GCA_018397915.1 Birgus latro | reverse complement strand
TTTTTTCATCATCTCTTCATTCATGTAATGAAATGCCACTCTTATGTTGGTCAAGAGTTTATATGTCTCTCTAACTATCTTGTTGATGTGTTTTTCAGGTGACAAACTATCCTGGACCAGCACTCCTAAATCTTTCTCTTCTCTCGCTTTTGTGATTGGTTCATTACCCATCATATAATTCAGTGATGGTCTCTTGGTGCTTTTACCCATTTCCAATATATTACATTTTTTTTGCGTTGAATTTCATTTCCCACATCCGGCTCCAGTCATGTATCCTATCCAGATCCTCCTGCAGCATTTTACAGTCCCCTTCAACCTCTACCTTCCTCAAGGTCTTTGCATCATCAGCGAACAGACTTGCATAACTGTTCACTCCATCTACCATATCATTTATGTAAATCAGGAACATTACTGGCGCCAACACCGAGCCCTGTGGGACACCACTTCGTTACTTCTCTCCATCCAGACATCCTGTCCTTTATTATTGTCCTCATTTGTCTCTCTCAAAAAGTCTTTCATCCATTCCAGGAGGTTACCCTTCAGTCCTCCTATATGCTCTAATTTCCACATTAGTCTCTTATGGGGTACCTTGTCAAAGGCCTTCTCCAAATCTAAATATACACAATCCACCCAACCGTCTCTCTCCTGCAGCACATCAATCGCTCTTGAGTAAAAGCTCAACAAGTTGGAAACACATGACCTTCCACTTCTAAATCCAAATTGACTTTCAGTCAAAATATTCATCTCTTCCAGATATTTTATCCACCTATCTTTCAGAACCTTCTTGCACAATTTTGCAACCATGCTGGTTAGGGACACTGGTCTGTAGTTCAGGGGTTCTTCCTTGTTTCCTCCCTTGTAAATTGGTACCGCATTTGCTCGCTTCCATTCCCGAGGCACTTTCCTTTCTTCCAGCGAACACACAATTAAACTGTGAATCTTATCTGCCAGTTGGTCTCTGCATTCCTTCAGTACCCAATTTGAAATTCCATCTGATCCTGGGGCTTTCCTTACATCTTGAGTTTCCAGTAATTTGTACACTTCCTGTGTGTGTATGTGTGTGTGTGTGTGTTCTTACCTAATTGTTCTTACCTAACTGTATCTTTACGTACTGTCCAGAGTCTTAAACCATTTTCATCATACATCTCCTTAAATTTATGAATAGTTTTGGCACTAATTCATTCGGTAGTGCATTCCACTGATCAACTGCCCTATTTGGGAACTAAATTTCCTTACGTCTTTATCACCTTTCTTTTCATGCAGTTTTTTGCAGTGTCCTCTTGCTGATGCTTCCCCATAGGTTATATATTCATTTATGTCTATTTTCTCCTTCTCTTATATGCATTTATATAGCATAATCATGTCTCCTCTTTTCCTTCTCTCCTGTAGTGTTGGCAGATTCAGTTTTTCTAGTCTTTCTTCATAGCTTAGGTCCCTTAAGCTTGGTACCCATCTTGTAGCAGCCCTTTGAACTTTTTCAGTCTTACCTATGTGTTTCTTGAGATGAAGATTCCAGACTACTGATGCATACTCCAGGGTTGGTCTGATGAAAGATGCTACCTTCCTCAGCATGTCTTCATTTATATATGTGAATGCTATTTTCATTTTTGCAAGCAGTGTATACGTGTTCTGTACCTTCTCACTTATGTGGTCAGCCGGAGATAGTCTGTTATTGTTAATCACATCTAAGTCTCTCTCTCTTTCTGATAGGTGTAGGGTTTTACTTTTTAACTTATAATCCCAGTTTGGTCTTTTCCTACTTTTACCAAACTTGTTTACATGACACTTGTCCACAATTCCATTTGCCATGTATTACTCCATTCATGAAGTTTATTTAATTCTTCTTGTAGTTATTTACAAGAGTCTGTGTTAGTAATTCTCCTTTGTATTTTTGCATCATCTGCAAACATATTTCCAATATTACTATCTGTGTCATTTATATACACTAAATACATGATTGGTGCCAGCACTGAGCCCCGTGAAACTCCGCTAGTCACTTCCCTACATGATTAGTTTCCTCTTAGTACTGTTCTCATTTCCCTTTTTCTGAGAATATCTTGCACCCAACTGTACAGTTTGCCTCGGATTCCTCCTTGATGTTACAGTTTCCATAAAAGTCTTTGGTGTGGTACTCTGTCAAAATCCAGATAGATACTGTCCACCCATCCTTCTCTTTTCTGTAGTGTTTCTGCAACTCTGTCATAGTAGCATAATGGATTAGTAACACGTGATTTTCCCTTTCTGAAACCAAATTGCCTTTCTGTTACCATATTGTGTTCTTCTAGATGGTTTCCCAAACTTTTCTTATCAGCTTTTCCAGTATCTTACTTACAACACTGATTAGTGATACTGGTCGGTAGTTGAGTGGATTTTGTCAATTCCCTTTCTTGAATAAGGGAACAATGTTTGCTTTCTTCCAAATATCAGGTACAAGTAGTTTACCTTGACTCAAGGATTCCTTAAATATTAAAGATAATGGTCTACTTAACGCCTTTGCACATTCATGTAACACCCAACATGCTATTTCATCTGGACCATTTGCTTTTCCTTTGTCTAATTTACTTAACTCCTCCCATATTTCTTTTTCTGATATTTGTATATCTAGTAATATGTTTGGACATGCATGTTCCACATCATCCCTCTCAAAATTTTATTCTTCTGTAAAAATTGATTGGAAATTCTTACTTAGTGCTTCACAAATATCTTTCTCTTGTGTATAGAGGATCCCTTCATCCGTAATGGATTGTATTTCATCTTTTACTTTAGTTTTGCTTCGGATGTAGCTGTAAAATACCTTCGGTTGATCTCTACTTTTGTTTATGATGTCCTCCTCAAACTGATTTTGGGCTTCTCTCCTTATTCTTATGTATTCGTTTCTTGCCTGTTTATAGTTGTTATATGCCCTCGCACTATTGTGTCTTCTGTATCTATTCCACAAGTCTCTTTTTTCTTTTGATTTTTTACATTTTTTATTAAACCATTTCTTTATTGTCATTTCTGCTTCTTTGTGCTGAGGGATGTAATTTTGGACCCCTATTTCATAAATTCACCGAATTTTTTTATATATTACATTTAAATCTTGTCCTCTAATCTCTTTTTCCTAATCTATTTCTAAGAAGTATTTCTTTAGATCATCGTAGTTTCTCTTTTTGTAGTTTAGGCTCTGTTTGTATCTTTCATTACTGTTAACTATGTCATATGCAATCCTGAAGTTGCAATTTAATACTGCATGGTCGCTTTTGCCGAATGGAGGTGACACATAATATTGTGAATTTCATTTTCTTGCCTAGTAAATATAAGATCTAGTACTGATGGTACATCAAGTCCTCTTTT
The DNA here is from genome assembly GCA_018397915.1 of Birgus latro. Lineage (NCBI taxonomy): Eukaryota > Metazoa > Arthropoda > Malacostraca > Decapoda > Coenobitidae > Birgus > Birgus latro. The sequence continues at coordinate 14,523 of JAGKTI010018236.1, read as the reverse complement.
TCTGGTGCTTTCTTTTACATGTTGTGTTAGGAAAAACTCCTGCACAAGGTCCAGGAGCTTTTGGTCCCAACAGCTTTCCTGGCTTTTTATATCTAGCTAAGTATTCCAATTTATATTTGTATTGAAATCTCTAGATAGTATAATTCTTTCAGATTTCTTCTCCATTCTGTGTAGTAAGGCTCTTAAACTATGAATTGCACTCTCTGCCAGGTCTTCATATTTGCCTTTTTCCCCACTGTTTAATCTGGGTGGCATGTATAAATTTGCCACAGTTACTTTCCCTTCATACGTACTAATCTCTACTGTGATCAGTTCTACCTGTGAGGGTATATATAGTTCTATTTCTTTGACTTGCAGATTTTTCTTTGTTAATATTATAATTCCTCCTCCTTTTTTTAAGCTTCTATCTCTTCTTCATATATTGCATTCCTCTAGGTTTAGGGTATTGTTTTATATCCTTGATGTTGATTTTGTTTCAGTTAGGCAAACAATATGTGGTTCCTCTTCTTTAATATAATCATTCATCTCTAGTAATTTAGATATCATTCCATCTACATTTGAGTACATCAACTTAATAATTTTGTTTATATTCTTGTCATGACTGTGGTCTACTACCTTCTTCCTTTTTATTCCCTCCTGTTTATGTACCACTTTCGTACCTGCAATCCAATTACTTTGTAAAAAAAATGTGTTCTTCTCTTCCTCTGATCTTCCCTCATTCTTTGTTTTTGCATCCTCCCTCTTCTCTTTTAGTAATCCCAGTTCCTCTTGAGTTAGGCATCTTTTTATCCAGACATTTTTGAAATCCTCTTTTTCCATAAGTTTTTTGATCAGGTCATTGACATCAACTGTGCAGCATACTTAACTCTCTGCCGTTGCTGTACATTTACGTTAAAATGAATATCACTTAATTTAAAAGCCAAGCTATACTCAATTTTAGTCTTTGCTAGCATTTCGCCTATGCATGCAACAGTAACAAAGTCTCCATTGCCCAAAACAAAACCAGAATCAAGAAAATTGTTTTGGATGAGCTTTATCAGGTGAGGCACATCAGCAAAAAGAAATATTTCCCTTTCAGCACATGGAATTTTGAAGGATATCCTCTTTTTTATAGGATCAATACCAAATTCTTTCCATACCTGGATATTACAAGGACCCAGATCATGCACTACTGCTACAACAGGGTATCCTGCTGACTCTACGCTCTTAATTATTTCTAACAAAATCTTATGCATATTTGATTCATCAAATGCAAAATATATTGGCTGTTTCCAATTACTAGCTAAACCTCTTAGCATTACAACTTGTACATTCTTGTGCGGCTTATATAGTGTATCTGTAGCTTTATCGTAGCTCCACTGCTTAGCAAGGTTCATTTCATCAAATGATATGACAGTAAGCTTATCTACTGGGCTTAAAGTATCTGACTTTGATTTCATAAGTGACAGGACAGAAGATAAAACGCCAGGCTCACAAACAAAGTTCTTAGCTGGGGCAGTACTGCGGACTGCGAGAGGTGAGGCTGACATCACTACACCTCACTCCCCCACTAATCACCTGCGCGACCTGAGCAGGCTGGCTGACCTAGTATAGGTGGGCCCTGCGTTATACGTAAGTTTGCAGCTGTCTTCCAAGTCTCCTGAGGTGGGTAGGCCACCATCACCGCACCGTACATCACCAGTCATCGCTCAGCTGAAGCAGGTTGAGGATGACGAGGACAAGTTCTTTGACCTCTCTTAGGTGCTAGTGTTTGCCACTAGATCACATAGGGCAACCTGCTGGAGGTGGTGGGTTACAAAGCCTGGCAGCGGTGCACTGGGTGGTAAGTACCCCAACCAAATATTTTTTGGCAGGTAGCTTTAGGTTTCTTTCGTAGTTTCCTCGGTGCTAAAATTTTCTTAGGATACACCTATGTGTGTTTTGAGGTCACAATATGGCAGAATGATCCGAAAACAGTGCCCAAAACAGGAGAGGTACTGTACATACAGTGGTGTTTGGGTATGGTGTTTTTTGGTTTTCAGTGGTTTTTCTGCATGATTTTCTTGGTGTTGAAAATTATTTAGGATATTTGTATGTAAGTTTTGATGCCAAAATATGCCAGAATGACCTGAAAACACTACCAAAATAAGGAGGGGTGCTGTACATACAGTAGTGTACGGGTTGGGTGTTTTTTGGTTTTCAGTGATTTTTCTGCTTGGTTTTCTTGGTGTGTTTACCATTACTTTTGATATGCCTATGTGTGTTTTGATGTCTAAATACGCCTGAATGACCGGAAAACACTGCCAAATTAAGCATAGGTACTGTAGCAATAAGTTTGGTATAGGTTGGAGGTGGGTATCAGTAGGGTGTGGGTGTAGTAGGGGAATAGTGTTCATTACCCGGATGTTGCCACTACTTGGACATGCCTTTGGCTCTATTATGTCCATCTAACTGAGGGATTACTGTACATACATTCATACGTGAATAGATGCATATGTAATTACGTATGTGGATGTGTATGAAAGTACATATGTAGATGCATACATGTACACAGGTGTGTACATAAGTACATATACATGTGTACATACTGTACGTAAGGAAATATCCTCCACATCGCAGATAACTCACCACTGTTTTGGTTGGGGGTCATCTAATCGATATTACGTTCCTCTATTTCCGAGTCACAATCTTTCAAGGGTGATCTGGAGGTCCCTTAGCGAAACGGAGACTCAGTGCCACAAAATGCCGGCCAACACAGTTTGTGCAAGCCAATGTAATGACAAAAGGGAGTGGTGGGGCCGGTAAGGGAGGCGCCATGAGTGTGTGACAGTTAGAGAATCCGGGCCATGGTTTGTCAATATGAGGTTTTAAATGGAAAAATATATCTCCCTGCGAATACAGTACTGATCTGCATGGTACCGAGTTTACTAAATGACTACATAAACTGGTTACTGTTACTGGATGAACATTTAAGTATGGTGCTTTAAAAATATATAGATATTTTAGACACTGATTGTACTTAGTGTTATGCTGCATGTTTAACCCGCCAAGTCCCACCGACGTACGATGAACGTTGCTACTTTTTTCCGCGGACACCCCCACCGACGTGCATCGTACGTTACTCAACTGCAGGGCCCATTGTGTGCACATTTTTCAAAATTCGTGGGTGATTTTTGGTAGGCATATGTGGGAGACCTTCCTCTACCTGCTGTCAAGCAGGGATACTACCTGGCCCCACCTAACCCCGCTCCCCCCACACTGGTCAATTCACCTGTTAGCAGTAACCTGGCCAGTAAAGACATGTTGCCCCACGGTCTCTCCAATGACAAAATTCACGGTGAAAGTGATTCCTGAGGTGGAGGACAAAGAAACAAAGAAGCTAGAGGTAGAAACAAACAGAAGTGATGAGGTGGTAATGTCGTAAAGGAAGGTGCCACATACTGGGGTTTTGGGTGTGTGAACTATGCTTTTATCACATATATTATTATGTGAAAACCAGTATAGACTTGTATTGCACATAAATTCGTACCAAATAAATAAATAAATACGTAATTTAAAGTGGCTTGAATTAGTTAACCCTTCCATAGTTCGTTTTCTTTATCCAGGTACTCTGAAAAAGAAGGAAAATGTAAGGTTGAATGACACCTGTATCAACATTTTTAAGCTCAGGAGAGCGATTTCTCTGTGAATTTTCAATGTTTCTCACCAAAAGCGGAAATTTGAGCCAGAAAACAAAAAGTCGAAAATCGGTCGGGATCTGGGGGTAGGCTGGGTAAAGAACCGGTCAGGACTGGGCGGGTTAAGGGCATGGAGCGAGGAGCCTGGAGTGAGGTTCTCTTTCTAGACCGGGTTGGGCTCTTTTAAGGCATTCATTGGGGACAGGGCATAAAACTCAGGTCGTTGCGTGGGGCTGGGGAGGTCCCGCCCCGGGGTCCTGGGGATGCTTCAGCTGGTCCTGGGGCTGCGGTCTCACTGCCGAGCCTCCATCAGGAGTGGGCTGCGGCAGCTTGGGGCGGCAGAGTCTGACAAGGGCTGGGGCTGCCGGGGGTCGAGGGAGATGGCTAGGACTCCAGACACCCTGGGTCCTTGCCAGGCCTCCTCCAACTGCTGGTCGAGGGGGAGGACGTCCCTGTGAGGAGAAAGGGAGAGGGTACTTGCTGTGACCTTTTCTTTTTGTTCTTTTAGTGGAGCAGCAAGGTGGCTGTCTCCTAGGTGCGGCAAGGTGGCCATCACCCGGTGTGAGAGGGTGCAGCAAGGTGGCTGTCACTTGACCTCCTTTTGTGGAGTTAGAGCAAGGGTGGTTGGTGTCTGTCTCCTCCTCGCGTGCGGCAAGGTGGCCATCACCTGGTGTGAGTGAGTGCGGCAAGGTGGCCGTCACTATACCTCCTTTTGTGGAGTTAGAGCGAGGACGACTGGTGTCTGTCTCTTCCCCGTGTGCGGTAAGGTGGCTGTCACCCGGTGTGAGTGAGTGCGGCGAGGTGGCCATCACTATACCTCCTTTTGTGGAGTTAGAGTGAGGGCGGCTGGTGTCTGTTTCCTCCCCATGTGTGGCAAGGTGGCCGTCACCTGGTGTGAGTGAGTGGGGCGAGGTGGCTGTCACCTGGTGTGAGTGAGTGGGGCAAGGTGGCCGTCACTTGATCTTTTGTGGAGTTTTTGCGAGGGCGGCTGGTGTAAGTCTCCTCCCCACGTGCGGCCGTCACCCGGTGTGAGTAAGTGCGGCAAGGTGGCCGTCACTTGACCTCCTTTTGTGGAGCTGTAGCGAGGGCGGCAAAGTGGCTGTCTCCTCCCCGCATGCAGCAAGGTGGCCGTCATCCGGTATGGCTGAGGGAGGGTAGCATCAAGTGGGCGGCTGGTGGCCGACTCTGGGGTGCTGTCTGGGGCTAAAGGAGTAGCCCCACCCTGAACCTGGTGATGTCTGGTCTGGCGGAGGTGTAATTCGCTGTGACTGTAACCTATGTGGCGAGCTACCTGAGCACGAGAGGGGCGCACGGGAGAGACGCAGGTGCGCCCGTCTTGTATGGAGCCCGCGCCGCTCATTTCTGCTCCCTGGGTATCTCCTCCTGGGGTGGGTGTCTTGCCCAGGTAAGGTTGATGGGGAGCTTTGGTGTTTCACCGTGTATCGATGCTCTGCATTTCACCACTGTTGGTGGCGAAAAAGTCATGTCCCCGTGCCTGGAGGTGGTAGGTATGTGTGGTGGCGGACTGGTGTTGTTGTGTGAGGTGTTGCAGGAGGGAGGTCCAGTGGGTGGTGAAGGAATCTGGTTGGTGGCTACTAGTAAAGGTGATGAACAATGTGGAGGGTTGGGGTGATTCCAGGAGGAGGCGCCGTAGGTGGAGTGTTCTCTGAATGCGTCTTTTCCTGCCCGTGATCGGGGCCCAGGTGACACAGCAGATCTTCATAGCAGGAGGTGGTGTGGTGTTGATGGTGGGCTGTGGCTGAATGCTGGCCACCAAAGGGACGGCTGGCGTTTTATGCTGGTGGTCGGCGGTGTTGATGTCCCTTGGGAGTGTGAGCGGCTGGGCTGCTAGCATAGCTTGGTGAATATGATACGTCACTTGGTTGGTGTTTGGCGGCATCAGGGTGGTGGGTGGTGATGGGGAGGGGGTGGCGGTGTATGGCAGTGGTGGGCGTGAGACTCGCCCACAATGGGTTGTGGAGGTGGTGAGTTTGGGCATGGGTGGAGAGGGATGTGGCATGGTGTGGGATGTGGAGCTGCAGTTGGTGGTTGATGGTGAGGGTGGTGGAGACGGCACAGGTGGCGGGGTGACGGGGTGGGGGGGCCTAGCCGTTGGAATGCAGCATGGAGAGGATGTTATGGGCTGTGCAGGAGGTGCGAAATGCTTAGGACACGGTGGTGTGAGGAGGGGTGGCGGATTAAGGTTTGTGGAATGCGGCATGCTGTGTGGCTCTGGAGAGGTAGCGTAAGCATGCGAGTGAGGTGATTCGGTGTTGGGGGAGGGGGAGGTGGAGGTAGGGGGGGACAAGTGGGCCGAGGAGATGGCAGGTGAGGAGGAGGGGATGGGGGATGAGGCAGAAGAGGGGGAGGGGGTAAGGTATAGCAAATAGGAATCGGAAGGAGAGGTGGGGGTGGAGAGAGAAGATGCGGCTGCATGGCTGGGCGATGTAGGTGGCGGAGCGGGCGGGGGTTTGTTCACCATGTGCGGTCGGACATGTCTATTACTGTATGTGCGTGGGGTAAGTCAATGTGTAAGGGCGGTAAATTTTAGCACCCTTGAAAATTTTAATTACCACACCTATATTCATCTAATTCCAACGCTGTGCCACCAGTCTAATGATGCTAGTTTTTTTACACACCCTTATATTGAAAATCCCACCGAACTGACACCAGTCTAATGATAAAATTTTGAGTTCCCTTCAAAAATGAATAATCCCACCGGTGTAGTCACCAGTCTAACGATAAGAATTTTTTGCTACTACTGAGATTATAGGGAAATTTTACAGAAACTAGATCTAAGTATCATTCCAGTGTTTTCCGTTATGGCCAGAACATTAAGAAGGCCCCGTTGAATAATTAAAATAATTTGGTATCGCTGCCACCACCCAGCAGTTGCCGGGGAAAAAAAGTATTTATGATATTAGTCCCATAGGATGGAAGAGGGACAAAAGGCCTATGGCAATAACAGGGTAGCGTGAGGATAATATTTGAGAGCGTGGTTCTTATAGATGAAACATGCCTTGCGAGCCACTCAGTCTTACGTATACTCCCTAGAGGATTTATTCCAAACACATTCTATTAAAATTTACTTATCTATATTGTTAACCTTAAATTACACAGAATGAATAAGTAACAAGCAAGATTTAATTACTGGACCTTAATAAATCATTTGTCTCCGATACACCCGAATATTTGAGAGAATGGAAGCTATTTCACACAGTTTATAAAACACCTGACCCGCCTAACGCAATACATGAAAATTCACTCAACCCGACTGCATCATAGAAAACTTCATCAACAGGGGAAACTCTCATAAACCACGGTCTCATAAGGACTCGTAGTGATACCCAGCTACAATGTGTTACACTGTTTACTCCAATTCTAAAGAAATCATCCCTATTTTTCCTGGGTTACACCACATAACTTATCTAGAAAAATCTTCATGAACCAAGATTAATACAGATTGCAATCTCAGTGCACACAGTGCACCACATGGTGAGGTATTACACCACCCCGCTTCTCTCACTCTTATAACCCAAAATGTTACATTACCTAAATATTAAGCTTACATAAGTGGACCAATCGACTTTGACGGTATTGTGAATTGATAAAAGACTAAGTGGAAAAAAAGTGTAAAGGGCTTTCGGGCACTGGTTGTGGTGACTCTCGATACAATAGCCGGCACTGACTCCATGACCCTGCGTCGCTTGACGACACCACTATCTGGAACGTCCACACACAACGATGTTTTACTGGAGAGTCATAAGGCTTTGACAATATGATCAGATATCTTACTTTAAATATAGTTAGAACGACAACTAATTATGATAATGTATAAGGGAGAAATACTGTGAATACTCGGACATTACCTGGAACATCCACACACAACGAGGTTTTACTGGAGAGTGGCGCCTAACGGGTAGAAAGCTAGCTGCCTGCTCTAACACTCGCTACATTTTCTCTACCCGGGAACGACTTCAACCAATTACGTTACAGTCTCCATGTTATATCATCGCACAAGAATTTGCAACAAAAAGCGTACGCATTACTCTACTTATAAAAATATGACTTATGATGATTTAAATTTTGTGGCAATAACATAGGTTTAACAATTTAACATACGATGCCTGAAATCATGCTTTGATACAATTTCTCCTTGTTTCGCCCGCGGCGTTACGCAACATTACGCAACAACTGAGGTCTATGCCAAATAAATTAATTTTCGCGGTTATCTATGACAATAATCAATAATCAGACTTTACTTAAGTTCTTAGACAACGTTATTTAGTAGAACAATACAGCAAACACAAGCCCAAGTACAAAATTCTGAATTCTAGGTGTAAATATGACTCTTCGCTAATTTAAGTCCCAAATTAACTTTCTACGCCACTCTATCGAAACCAGATGCTCATGTGCCCGTCCCCTTGCCCGTTTGCTTCCCTACTAAAATCAAGCCCAAAAAAATGAATTACAAAGTCCACTTCACACTTTACAACATCTTAACACGGTCCAGAATACACACTTATCACGTACATAATCTAACGTAAATTACATACATTATATACTTAACACTATACTTATACTAACTTAAATTACTCTTATACTACTTATATTATATGCAAGAAAAATGGCATTAGACGGATTTAACCTCCCCCCAAAAAAATTTAAACATCATAAGTCTTCACACAATACATTCTACTACACTTCCTAGAGACCTGTGTGCGGACGGGACAGACTTACCCAACTTGACTATGTATTTACTCTATGAACTCCAAATTTAGACAGTGCTCTCACTATCTGATGCTCCCTATAAGTGGCACCTGTCGGTCCACGAATTAAATGCGTACCCCAGGGGGTCGCTTCTCTGTCACCAATTATGAACTCCAGAAAATTCAGTAGAAATTGTGCCCCAGCCAGCCTCCTGCTTGGATGCTAACATGGTTGTCTCACCTGGACAAACCTGTACTCTCGCTGCTAGGATTGTCCCAGGGGTGCTTCACACACATACAACCCACTTCCCCATTTACGCTCCCCATTCATACTTCCTTGTGCTTCCAGCTCTCCACCTAGTAACTGACGAGCGCCTGTCAGGTCCTGAAGTCACTGTTACACCTCAAGCCGTGCTGACTGTAAAGTGAGAGGATACCGGTTACCCCTCGAAATAAAGCTACATATTATTTCCACCGAACTGGGCTATGCCCATGACACATACTCCATTTACACCACAAACACGAGATTAAATTCTCTCTGAACTCACCAACTACACAAGTCAGACGGTCCGACCCGCACACACTTCCCTATCCAACACTTGACTAAATATTACCATAACCATCAAAAAAAAAAACTTTTCAACACTCTACGACATTCTCAAAAATAACACATCATCACTACACAGCACTTAGCATTCCTCGATTAGTCTACGAGGAGGTCGACTTTCACGTGGTGGTAATTGCTCACCCTCTGGATCAGGTATGAACGTTTCATCCAGGGGTTCTAAAAGCCACTCTTACCCTCCATAATAGGGTTTTACTTGTTCGGCAGCTCTTTGCAACACTTTACCTGTGAATACATTTTCCACTACATAACCGCTACCTTCTCTTAACACTTCCACCACTCGCTACAGACCATCCCACTTTACGTTAAGCTCGCGACACGTGCCAGGAATCACTGTTTCTTTCTTGACCCATACTAGAGAACCAACTTCCACTACTTGATTTTTCCGCCTTCTATTGGCTACATCCCTGTACCTTCTCGACATTTTCCTGTGAGTGTCCTGTATAAGGGCATGAGCTGTGGTAATCTCGTCTTCCTCGCCATCGACTGAAGGTAATGACGCACTGACTAGTCTGGGAGGGTGGCGAGAAAAGAAGGCGAAGTACGGCTGCTGACCCGTTGAAGTGTGCACCGCCTGGTTCATGGTGATTTGACACGCTTGGAGCAACTGGGGCCATCGTAGAGGGTTGCCCTGACATAAAGCGGAGAGGATGGATTTCAGGGTCCTGTGCATCCTCTCTGTCACTCCGTTTCCTTGGGGATGATAGGGGGTCGTATAATATAACGTGATTTGATGTCGCTGGCAAAATCGCTGGAACTCTTGACTGGTGAACTCTCCTCCATTATCCAGGACAATTCCACGGGGAGTGCCATAATCTGCCACATACTGCCCTAGCTTGTCTGTGATTTGTGTGGTCTGTTTACTTGTAAGGGGAAAAAATCTGACAAAACGACTATAATGGTCCACTACAGTAAGCACATATCGATAACCCTGGGTTCCAGCAACCATGTCTGTGATATCTATACCAATCCTCTCCAGTGGTTTACTCACTGGGGGCAATTCTTTCCACTGTTGCTGCAATCCAGTGTTCTGCTTAAACCTTTGACAAGTTACACACTTTTTTACATGATCAGACACTTCAACTTTTAAGTTTTGCCAGTAATACAGTTCTTCCGCTTTCTTAATAGTTTTCCTCTGCCTTAGGTGTCCTGTCAATTCGTGGGCGTGTTGCAATAATTGAACTACTAATGTTCGAGAAACTATAAGCCTATAATGAAGACTACCATCTGCCTTTACACGTACATAATACAATATTTCTTCTACCAGGGCAAACTGATCTATAGTGTTCTTTGGCAACCTTTTGGTGGGAAGCTTACCACCTTCTAAATACTGCGCAAGTTTTGCCCAAACTGGTTCTACTCTCTGGCGATCTCTCATCTGTTCTCGACTCAACCCAAGCCAGGTGGCTTCAGGCGATCGGACTACCACTCGAACTGGGCGTGATAACTGATCCGCAACGAAATTATCTTTACCTTTGAGATACTGAATATCATAATTGTACTATCTCATTTCCAAAATCCAACGGTTCATTCTTGGAGATTTAGTCCTGCGCTTGAAAATACTGGTCAGTGGTTGGTGATCCGTGATCACTGTGAACTGCGTACCCCATAAATAATGGTGATAATTTCGGCATGCAAGAACTATTGCTAGAGCCTCTTTATCGGTGGTTGAATAGCGAGACTCGCAAGGGGTTAGTTTTTTTTAGAAATATCCGATTGGCTTATTAGCACCATCAGCTTGTACCTGACTAAGAACTCCCCCAACATGGGTGTTACTTGCATCCGTAGTAAGAATAAATGGCTGATCTACTTTAGCTCCAACTAGAACAGGGGCATTAGTAAGGCAAGATTTCAAATGTTCAAATGCGTTTTGACATTCGCCCATCCAGAGAAAAGTGGTTCGTGATTTTGTCATGTTAGTGAGTGGTGTAGCTACGCGTGCAAACGATGGTACATGTTTCCTATAGAAACCGCACATACCGAGAAATCGCCTTACTTCTTTCACTGTGGTGGGTGGCTTCATTTTAACTATGGCCTCTACATTCTTTGGATCAGGTTTACTACCTTCTGCCGAAATCCGGTGTCCTAGGAAAGTTACTTCTTTACATCCAAATTCACACTTACTTAGATTTAGCTTTACACCATTACTAGCAAGCAGTTCAAAGAGTTGTCTCAACCGATCCAATAAAGTAGGAAAACTTGGGGCCCATAAGATCAAGTCATCTAGATAATTTCACCCATCCTTTCTGTAAAAGAGGCGTTAGCAAATTGACCATTTGACGTGAGAAGATGGCTGGCGAACAGTTAAGTCCAAAGGGGAGACGACAAAAACGATAGAGAGCCACTCCATCACTAAAAGTGGTCAGATCTCGACTCTCATCTAACAAAATCTGAAAATATGCCTCACGCATGTCCAGAGTGACGTAATATTGATGTCCAGCGGCTTGGTCTACTAATTCATCTAGCCGCGGAAGTGGATAGACATCGGCTGCGAGATGCCGGTTAACATGGCGGTAATCGAGGCACATTCTTTTACTCCCATCGGGTTTATTGACCAAAACAATAGGTGATAACCAGGCTGCTATGGATCTTTCAATGATCTCTCGATCTTCCATATCCTTCAACATATCAGTGATAATTTGCTTAGCCTGCACAGGATAGCGATACATTGGGCCTCGACTGGGCTGAGGATTTTCGACTTTAATATGAGCTGGAGGACCCTTTATCAGACCTAATTCTCCTTGATCTAGAATGAATAGAGGGTCATACTTCAAAATTAGTTCAGTAAGTTCTTTACGCTGGCCTTCAGTGAGTTGTTGCCATTCCTGTACATCAATTAAAGCTTTCAATTTCTGACTATGAGTACCTTTCTGCTCAACGTGATCATTCTCAGGTAAAAGATCATTACGTATCTTAGTGAGGTTAACTTTATCAGGGATTGGGCTAGTCACTCTCTCATACGAACCGATAATAGTTCCTTTACGTAACACTTTCGCCTTTTTAGTGGGGTTAATCAGTGGAACATAAATATTGCTTGACTCGTTTACTTGGACCAAATAAGAGTGATTATGACTCATTCTAGACTGTGGATAGACGATAAGATTGGTTTCTGGTTCCACTTTCACAGATAGACACGAATTTAGTTTGGTAAGGGTCCAACTGCAAAGACGAAAGGAGATTAATCTGTGAAAAGGTTTGTTTCGGCTTAGACATTACAACAGGTTCATCTTTGACTCTCCTCACCTTGTTCTTCTGTCGACGAATATGATTTACTACATAAGGTGCACCACCCCACATCATAACTCTCTTCACTCCATCCCACATGAGTGTAGCTTGGCTCAACACATCACATCCCAGGAGAATATCTGTACTAAGATAAGAGTTTGGTACCACCGGGATCCATTGCTTGTACACTTTCTCATCACCGACCGCTATTTCAGCTCGCAACATCCCTAGAATTCTCAGGGGTGTGCCTGTGATACCTTGTAAACGTGGCGGACTACGTCGTGTGTTCAGTTCTCCTCCGATTCGTTTAAATGCGGACTCCTTGATCAAAGTATAACTACTGCCAGTGTCTACGACAGCTTCTAACATCTTTCCATTTGTTATGACACTGATAGTGGGAGATGTCTGACCGCCGGCTAGTCATATCAGCTGAGCCGGTTCCCGAGTTAATACCGGAGAGACGGTTTGAGCCGTGGTGTTGGGACCACGCCCAGGACACCCGCGCTCACCTCGCCGACATCCAAGTCTGCGACAATCAAAACAGTGTCCAGGAGGGGGTTTACGCCAACAATCTCTGAGATTGTGAGAAAAAGCTCGACAATGAGCACAGTATTTATCACTGTATACTTTAGGGCTATTAGGCCGACCCTTGACTGCTTGTGCCAGGCTTGACTAGTTCACGGATCTGACGCTTTAGATCTTTTACTACTTCTTCCGGTCCGTCTGGATCCAAGAAGTTGCTCTGTTTCAATGATGTAGACGATGATAGCTGATTATCTGACACCCTATCTTTCATGCTTCTTTCAGGAGGTAACATATTTACTTGAGAGGCCTGACTTGCTTCCAACAGTAGGCGTTCATTCTCAACTCTATCTATGAACTTCTTTAGTGGGTATTCATCATCCAGAAATGCTTCTAACTTACTCCTTGATGGAAGAGGCAATCCATACCACAACTTACACTTGACTGTTTTATCTCAGTTAGGGAACCTTTCACCAGGAAATTTATGCTCAACTGCCGCATGCTTACATATATAGCGATGCGTAAAAGAATGAGGTGATTCTACCCAATCGTAGCACACTGAATCCAATTCCTGCCATGCCCGATCGATAGTTACTTCGATAGCAAATTCTGACCTAAGGATCGCCTTAAATGTCAGCCACGTAGTTACTCGTCTCTTAATCTGGACATTGTGTATGAACACTGCTAACTCCGTGCTCACTCGACTCTTCGCAATTTGTAAACGCTTTGCATCATCTTGGCTACACTGCTCTACCGCTTCAAAGAACATTTCCAGGCGAGCTGCCGCATCAATACTCTGCAATTGACTCACTTCTAATACTGGAACATCACGTGGCTTTAGGAGATTTACGTTACACATCATTGTTTGAATACAACCTGAATTTTGAGGACAGGCTAATTTCGGGAATGACTGCTGCGTCTGTGACTGATCATACTCTTCGTCCTCCATCTTAATCTCCACATCCTGCCAACTCATGGTGAAACAGAAGGAATGCTACTATTAACTATCTAATTTATTAGGTCAGATATCCTCTTATCACTGACACCAGCTTATTCTTCACCTTGCTCTTGGCCTCTCCTGACCAATGTACTCCATCTGATAGCGAATTTGCATAAAAGGCAGTGTTAAACTGAATTACCTTTTGCTTTGCCCTACGCTTCAGTTTCTGATTGATTGCATTCTGAAAGGTTCTGTAACCCTCAGTGGAGATTGGGGTGTCTCCCTGGTAAATACGGGGTTCCACCAAACACATACGAACCTCTGCTCCACAATTACTCTCTATGACTTCTACTATTTGACAAATATCATGTGCTATTTGACCTGGAGTCGTATGCCAGCTTATATCATTACTACCCATCCAGAGAATACACAGATCATGTTGCCACTCGAGTACTCCGCTAACTCGTTCATCAAAAAGAAAAGAACTGGCCTTCGCTCCAGGGGCACGATACACTCTCAATTCCACGTCCGAATCGATATCAAATGTCTGGGGTATCTGGCTATGCCCAACTAAAGCTACTCTGAACATATTGCAAAAATACCTAAACTTTAACTGTGGGAATCGATCCCTTTCCGGCTAATACTTGAAAATTTTACTTCCCAGGGGTTCCAAATAAGATCGAGTGGGCCTCTAGCATGTTATACCAGTTAACTACTTACTTCTAATATGCCACTTATATTCATCTAATCCCACCGATATTCAACAATATTCATCTATATCCCACCGCGTTTGCCGCCAGTGTAAGGGCGGTAAATTTTAGCACCCTTGAAAATTTTAATTACCAC
>JAGKTI010018235.1:543-16171 GCA_018397915.1 Birgus latro | reverse complement strand
TTTTTTTTTTTTTTTTTGCTTTAGTGGAGGTGTACTAGTAAAAAAAATGTTCGCAAAAAAGGGGGGAAGCTCGTTCTCCTTGCACATAACTCAAATTTTTCGTTGGAAGTTGCGCATAAAATTTTTAGTACGGGAATATAGTACCGGGTAGGTAGTTTGAAAATCGTACTTATAGGGTTTTGTACATACTAAAAATAATTGATGGCGGCTTCTATGACCCACCCAACTGAATACCATCGTCTGGGGTTTGGTGGAGATGATTAAGGTTGGTTGGATCATGCAAAGTTTATAATTAAAATACTGTATAAACAAAATAACCAATAAACAGGTCACTAATTATACGAATATTAATCCCTTCAGTACGATGACGCCCTAGTTTCCTCCATGCTTGTTAATTTCAGACGATTATATTCTGAATTTTAATGATGGAGGGGTTAACTTCAGCCTTCATTAACCCCTTCACTCCGAGGACGCGCTTAATGTTATTCTAGCCCACTTCTAAGGATTTATTTCAGCTCCTTAGACACCTTCAGAGCTAGAGAGGTTAGATCAGGCCTTCATTAACCTGTTCAGTGTCATAGGTCTCTCTCCATAAGGTGAATAAAATCGTCTGGAGGCAGCAGAGAGAGAGAGAGAGCAATGATGTATATATAGGTTACCATACATTAGTTTGTTGGTAGAAAGAATATATGAAACTCATCTTGCTGTAGGTTGTTAATAATAATAATAATAATCGTTAAGTTGATCTTATAATAATAAAAATAATAATAAATGTATGTTAAGTTAATCCTATAATAATAATAATAATAATAATAATAATAATAATAATAATTATCTATTGCCAAACGTCTTAATCCCGTAAGAGGAGGCCACAAACAAATCGCCCTTTTCCCCGCCACTCCACTGCCCTCCCATGAGCACATACACCCCTCTCTCTCATATATCCCTCCACTCCATCCTTCATCTCATCATCAGCCTCCCCCTCCATCTTCCCCCCCCCTCCATCTCTCTCATACACTCTCCTCGTTAGTCTCTTGTTCTCCATCCTCTCCACATGGCCACACCACCTCTGTGTATTTCTCCTAACGCTGACTTCCAGCCCAGCAGCTACAGGGGTAAGACCTTTCCCCACTCGTCTTTCTCGCTGCTGCACTTCTGCCAGTTGTCATGGTGGATTCCACTGCTGCTTCAGCCTTCGACCCGTTGAGGGGGGCACCCAACAGCAGGATTGAGTCGCCTGGAGCCACGAAGATCTCTGGAACCGTGAATTGGTTCAACGTGAGAGCGCGTTACGGGTTCATCAAGCGCCAGGACACCGGTGCTGATGTATTTGTACACGACTCTGGGATCGTTGCGCCGAATCCACGGCATTTCCAGCGTTCACTAGGCGTTGGGGAGACTGTGGAATTTAGTGTCATTCAGGCTTCCAAGGGTCCCGAGGCTAGGGGTGTCACTGGACCGGGAGGTGTTGCTGTGAAGGGCTCTGCCCATGCACGGCGGCGCCCCCCGGCCAAGAGTTTTCGGCCTGGGGCTCCTGGTAGTTCTCGTGACATAAATACCTTAGTTACGATGTGCGTCGCGACGGCTAGAGCTTTCTGTGGGGATGACAAGGCGGTTCTGGCTGTTCTCCTCCCTCAAATCTTTGAGGAGAACGGCCTACCGCGCCTTGCCATTCCCCGTAGCTTTGCCCGTGACACTCGTCTCCCCCATCGTCAGGAGCGTCAGGCCCGGCGCCAGCAGCCGCCACCACCTCGCACGACACCGCGAAAACGGCTGCGGTTGGATGCTCCACTCAATAGGGCAACTGGCACCTCCAATTCCGCCTCTCAGATCGCCAACCCGGAACCGGAACCGACTCAGGCCATGGACCTCGATCTCGTCCTTGGGGAGACCGTAGTGGAGGTTCACCCCCCTCCGTCAGGAGCTGAGGAGGAGCGGATCCCTTCTCCCGTCCCTTCTGTCCATCAGGACGTGGATCAGTCCCCCTCCTCTCCCTCTCTAACTGCTCCTGATGTTGTGGAGGAGCCTCTTCCACCTTCTCCACCGCCGACTGCCGCTGCTCGTCCCTCTTCTCCCCCTCCACCTAAGGAGAAGAAGAAGAAATCCAAGTCCAAGAAGGGCAGCAAGGGCAAGCCCGACCCTTCTGACGTGTCTCGGCGTATTCGGGCTTTACTTCCACCAGTACACGCCCGCGCCAACCTCGATGCCACCACGGATACGGACCTCGAGGAGTTGCTACGTGGCCTCACGGAGCCTATCGACGATGAGGATACGTTGCCTCTAGTCTACCAGCAACTGTATCTGAAGTTCCGTGAGGCGTACGTCTCTAACTCCCTCTCTCCAGCCCAAGAGGACGATCTCCGTGAGGACATCGGGTTTGATCCGCCGCGAGCCGCCCTCGTCCATTACATCGTTTGCAGGCTGCTCTCTTAACCTGCTGCACTCAGCTGCATCTGCTTGCTCCAGCTCTGACTTCCTGCTGCCTTGCCAGTCTGCTTTGGACTGGTCCTGCTCTTATTTATTATTTTTTTTCCGCCACTCCGCTTTTTTTTTGCCAGCGCGCTTGCGCGCCCTTTGACGGGCTCTCCACCCTGAGCCCGTGCCACACCTGTGTGGCAAATCTTTTCATCATCATCATCATCCTAACGCTTTCTGTCACATCCACACCACAACGCTCCTTCACTTCCTTATTTGCCCGTCTGTCTCTCTGTGTAACTCCTCATGCTCCTTTCAAATAACTCATTTCCACTGCTCTCACTCTTGACACGTGTCTCCAGCAAGGTCCAGTCTTCATTTCCATACGTTAGTGTTGGTATCACAATACTGTCATGCAACAACTTTTTTTACTTCCATGCTCACTTCCCTGTTTCTTATCACTACTTTCAAAGAACCAGCAACCTTTGTGCTTGGTTGTAACTTTTCAAGCTCTTCATCCTCCAACCTACCATCCTTACTCATCACACTACCCAAGAATTTAAATGCACTCATTTTCCATTTCTTCATCATATAACCTCTCTGTACATTTTGCGACTTCATTTATCTCGAAGACCATAACTTTACTCTTCCCTATATTCACCTTTAGATTCCGTTTCTTACACTCTCCTAAACTCATCCACCAAGCCTTGCAGCTCCCCTTTGTCTTCACTTAACAATAGGGGGCACGGTGGCTCAGAGGTAGAGCATCAAGCTCGGGACCGGGGGGTCGTGAGTTCGAGCCGCGCCCGGGACTGCCGTGCCGGGAGGGGTAGCGCCCTCCTGTTACCTAGCGGGGCTATATGATCTCATTGTAAGGTCTAGCTCGGGAATTCTTTAATCCTTTCTCACTTAACAATACAGTACAGGAAGTTTCTAAACACTGCCCACTCTCATTAGGGCTGCTCCAACATCCACTGCCCTACTTTTTATCTCTTTTATAGCCCTATCCATATACAGATTGAACAACCATGGAGACAACAGATTGAACAACCATGGAGACATGACACATCCCTGTTTCAATCCAACATTCAAACAGAAAAATTCCCTCAATTCACTATCCTCACCCACTGCAGCCTTAGCCCTCTCATACATAGTCTTCATGGCATTCAACTACTTTCCAATTACTCCATATATTCTCAGTATTTTCCACAATCCTTGTCTATCCACCCTGTCATGTGCTTTCTCCAAATCCGTGAAGGCCGCATACAACTTCTTTCCCTTCTCTAGAAACTTTTCCACAAAAGACCTAAGGATGAATATCTGATCTACACAACCTCTTCCCTATCTAAAACCTCCCTGTTCTTCACCAGATAATTCCTCTGTTATTTCCCTAACTCTGTCAATAAGTATCGTACCACATACTTTTCCTATTACACTAAGAAGACAAATACCCCTAAGATTACCACACACTTCCTTTTCCCCTTTTCCTTTGTACAGGGGAATAATTATACCTGACTTCCAATCCTCCAGGACTCTACCTTCCTCCCAGGCCAATCTGCACATCTTCCATTTCCATTCAACTATTCTCTTTCCCCCATGCTTTGGCATTTTACCATACACTCCAATTCCTACGGCTTTCCCCGTTTTGACTTTCTTCATTGCTTCCACAACTTCCATCCTACTAATCTCTTCCTCCCTTCTCACCTCCCTCCCTCTCCTCCTACTCCCATCCATTCCCCAGCCACTTATACTCACATTATATTTTCATTTTCTATGTTAAACAGTTCCTTAAAGTGATCTCTCCATCTGCTCACTTTTTCTCCCTTTTCCACTATCAATCTACCATTTCTATCTTCCACTCTGCTAATAATAATAATAATAATACGTTAACAGGAATCCTACATTAAATAATAATAATAATAATAATAACGCTACCAGCCAATCCCACATTACCCTTATGGAGGCGTGGGGTCCCGAGGCTAGGCTACGGTAGTTCAGTACATTTAAGGGTAGGTGGCCAGGCTACTGTGGCATTACGTCGTTCAATATTTCCCAGCCACTTCTTTGGGGATCGAACCCATGGGACGTTCTTGACATTTTTTTTTCTCTCTCTCTCATTTGATCTTCCTTTCCTTACCTTCTCTCCTCGAACACTTTTATACCTGCTACAACAACAGCTCTCTCTCTCTCTCTCTCTCTCTCTCTCTCTCTCTCCTTGCATTCTTCACTTTTGTATTTTCTGTTTTCGTTCCCCCCTCTCTCCCTTTTTCTTCACTTCTGTTCTATATTTCTTTTTTGCTCCCCTCCTCTCTCTCTCTCTCTCTCTCTCTCTCTCTCTCTCTCTCTCTCTCTCTCTCTCTCTCTCTCTCCTTGCATCCTCAAAGGGGTGGTCTCGACAAAAAGATCTCCAGGCATTTCTGTCCCTACTCATTAACGACCTCTTCCATTTACACTCCACCTTTCCTAACACACACTCCTTGCTCTCTCCACCTCTCCACCCTTTCCTTGGTCACCTAACCCCCCTTCCAAACATGCATCAAATAATAATGAAGTGGATTTTTATATTTTCTTTATTAAATGTGGAATGAAGATATAGTGGATCTATGCCTTGGGTTCTTTCTTTTCTACATAAAATCATTCAAACACCACCGATATCTGCGAGGGCGCCTTGGTATTCAAAATATTTTCTCTAAGTAAACATTTTCAGTGCTCTTAATTTCTTAGTGCTAGACAGAATTTTTGCCGGGGAGTGTTTTTTTTTCTTCCAGGTACAGTACACTTTTAGTCATCTTAATATTGGCCGCGTCGCTGCGAGTTCAGACAGACATTATCCTGCACATCGCGTTCTCGCTCGGCAATGGATGAAACAACTGGCTACTCAGACCAGGGGTTCTCAACCTTTTTACTCTTATGTACCCCTTGAAGTCTTTCAGTACTGGTCACGTACCCCTCACCCACAATGCAGCATCAGGAAGAGTAAAAAGAAATGCATGGTTTATTGACTTAGTTTATTAAGTTTAAATTGTGTTATATATGTGGAGCAGACAAACTTTTCAATTAATGTGAGTATGTCACTATGAAGTAGTGCTGATAGCCTAGCACATGTAGGCCACTTTCTACAAACAGGTTTGCAGTTATTCAAAACCGAAGTATTTTGAGAAACCTGTCACGTACCCCAAAATTCCTCTCACGTACCCCTGGGGGTACGCGTACCCCAGGTTGAGAACCCCTGACTCAGACCATATAATCATCAGAAAAGCCGTGTTTTGACATTAAACCAACCTATACCTAACCGACTTAGGCCTAACGTAACGTGAACCTGCCATAATACCTTTGTTTGGGTGGGGGGCGTTATGACTGCGACGTTGCCAAGTCTTTTCTCAAGGCACTCAATCCGACGTTGCCAATATGACCGGATGGCCAATCATAACCAGAAAAGTCTTATCTATCTATCTATTGCCAGCCGGATAAAGGTACCAGCCATAATATTAAAACAATACCCCCGCCCTACTAGTGAGAGGATGAGACAATATTATGCCTGCAGACATGCTGGAGCCTGGTGGTCACGTGATATGGAAGGGCACTCCACCTCATGCCTCAGTAGCTGCTTGGTTGTCAAGGTGGGTGGGTACGTGATTTATGGGGATTTGTGTGGCGCTGTGGTACCCATACTTTGCATAGCCATTTGGTTCTTTGTTAATGTATTACGGGTAAGAGAAAGGGCCATTCTCGTGACGCCATTGCCCCACCTCACTAAACCACATAAGGCTGGGTAGAAAACAAAACAAATAGTTGATGCAACGGAAATATTAAAATGGCAGTGGAAATACCTACACAAACACATCGCCCTGGCAGGCCTTGTAAGACTTCTCCAAGGCCTCATACAGTGACAAAGAAGCAGGCGGAGGCAAACCTTCAGTAATAAGGCGGGAGTTGACAGAAAACAATCCACAAGTGCTTGGAAATGTAACGGTTAGAACTATAAGCAGGAGGTTGGAGCAGCTTAGGTACGGAAGCTTCACGAGTGGACAAATAACAAAATTACGTTCTACACATCGAAAACGTGGGCTAACTTTTGCACAGATAGCCTATATGGTTTGTGGAGCAGGGCTTAGTTGTATAGCTACAGTGCTGTGCAGTGATGAAACATTTACTGTGACACCAAACGTACAGTAGTGAAAATGATTACCGGAAGTGACCCTCTGAATCCACGGTACACACCTGTCACTGTGAAATCCCCTGAATCCCTTATGGCTTGGCGGTGTGTTGGATAGTACGGCACTGGCAAGCTAGTTCTCCTTAAAAGAAACCACTAAATCAACCAGTATAATTATTTGGAGCTTCTGTGTGATCATTTGCCCGATTCTTTTGATAAGTGCCGCTCCAAGATTTTTATGCATGAGCCAAGTCTGGTAAACTGGCTTACTGACTGCCAAGCCCCCTTCTTTAACAAGCCAAGCAATTCTGACGTACCCCCAAGAAAATTTATGGTCATACGCTAAGATGGAGGGATGGAGTGGAGAGGCATATGAGAGGGGGCAGGGCTGTGAAATGAGGGACAGGACATGGAGGCGATTTGTTTGTGGCCACCCCTTACGAAATTAAGGCGTCTGGCAATAAATAGCTAGACGTAAGAAGGGGCTGAAGAAGTGTGACACAAGTTCCCTGACCAAGCTCAAGGTTGCAATAGAGGTGTAGGAGAAGATACCCCCCCCAACACTCAAGGACCTCAGTAATTCACCTAAACGTCTGAAGGAGTTGAGAAGGCGTAAAGAAAGAACAACAAGGCATAGGGATGATGGTAAGTGGGCAGTAGTATGTTTTGTGGCAATATAATCCTTTCTAGACTTGACAAGGCTGGAGGAGGCCTATTATTACACCAAACACTGATATGGTTAAGTTAGGTTACGGTATATCAAGTACTGGCTGTCCTCATATCAGCTTCGACACTCGTTGACTAATAAATTTAAAAGCAAGAGTACAGCCTATACATATTTTTTCTTTCTCTAAATTTTTCCACTTCTAAATCCGAAACGTCTCATATCATACATTCCCATTCTCTCACTAGCTTAGAAATCCAGTTATAGGCTATAGTTAATGTGCTATTGAAGGGTACAATATATAAAGAGCCTATATCAACATTTGTACAGATACCGTGAACTAACTAATTTTTAAAGATGAAATACGGTATACGAATAAACATAGGCAACTGTGATAGCATGTGCAACTTTGTATTCATAATTTTCATTCTCTTTATTTGTCTGGTGTTAAACTTTTATTTGTCTGGTGTTAAGCACAAAGTTACAACAAGACCACAGCATGAAGAACTGCAAGACCAACTGCTGCAAACAACATAAAGAAGCAGTCTTCATGTTTTCTTAAGAGGCTCATTTTTCTTAAATTTTCTTATTACGCTTAATATTTCCCCAAAGTTGACAAATATCACATAAGTGTATTGACGTAATTTGTGAAAAAAAAAGTTTCACCTTAAAGTGTCCTACATTTCCAGCCTTTTGCAACCTATTTCTGTCTTCCTCTTTCTGTATTTCCTACTTCCTATGCTCTCCAGTCTTTCAAACGCAGTGTGTCCAGGCATCTCGAATGGATCTTGAATTTGGCCCTCTTTTGTATTGTTTTTGCTTATTCTTGGAAGGAACAGTATGCAGGCCTGTGGCCTTTGGTTCCTTCTTTGCATAAAAAAAAAAGCTCAGTTGCAAAATAAGACTACAACGGCTGTAGAGTACATTCTTCCCGTAGCACTTCTTCGTGACTGGCATCATCTCCCAGAGATAATCTTGACAGAACTCGGCATTCGAGATGGAATGGTGGCAGTGTTAGGCCGTCAGAATAAACCATGAATCAGAAACCCAGGAATACGGTCAGCGTGAACACTGCGTCAGCTCTCATGTCCCAGACCCCCCTAGGGAACAATGGTACGCACGCATTTCAAACCCCATCAGTGCTGTAAAAACCCACAAATACTCACTTCATCCTTATCAATCAAGAGACAAAATATTTATATAAACATACCTTCACTGTAGACCGCCACATAACGAGGACTGAGTAGAAAATATATCCAAAATAGTGGGACACTCGCGCCGTGCACTACCACACCGACCACACAAGGACAACTGATGACGCGTGAGCTTTTAAAAACCACGTTCTGCCACGCCACCATTTTTAAAGCCAGTCTCAAGATGTTCTGGTCGTTCCTGAAATTCTTATAATTATTTAGCTATTCCAGTTTTATATGTCAATGGCTTACTGAAGAAAAAGTAAATTAGAGACCTACAGAAAATTTGCAAGAGTAGCTCGTATGACATAGCAAAATTCTAAATAAATTCAGTATTTCCTCGTAGTTTTAAAAGATGATTACGTATATATATTGTTCTTTTATTATCGATGATTATGTATGCTTTCGCTGCGATGCCAATGATAAATAAAAGATACATCAACTTTGCAAAAACTGATAACGTTTCTCACAACAGGCACACCCGTTATATGTTCATGCATTCAGTTATTACAATACTGCTCATGCTAATGGTTCCGTGGTGCTGTTCTTCACTATATCAGCACTAAATAACTCCGAATTCTGGGAGTCATTATTAAAATGTTGGGATAATGTAGTGCAGTAAAATCTTAGCAACCGAAAGAAAAACGAAACCCTCGTGATGGCAACATTGTTTTTGTAAATATTGGAACATTATAACGGTCTCACGCCTTTTAAAATCTGTTACCATTACGAGGGTTTTGTTTTTTCAAATACTAATATTTTACTTTAGTTGGCTGATGAATACGAGTTTCTTGTAAGAGGTGACGTATTTTTGTTTATGCTTGGTATTATTATTATACGATTTGATTAATCTTAAACGATACTTTCGAACTGGAGGGGGTAGTTACAGCCCTACTAAATCCCTTTACTGCGAGAAATCCTTCCTAAGGTGGACAATATCGTTTTGTGGTGACAAGAATAAAGAAAAAATACGCTAACGAATGAAAGTGGTTAATGGAGATTTTTTTTTCCTTCTATCGTTCGTTCTGTACACCTCATGCTTATTCATACTGACAATCCTTCACTACGATGACGTATATTGTATCAAATTACCTCGAAACGATTATAATTATTGATTTAGGAGGGAACTGGAGGAAACAGATAAAGCCTTCATTAATCCCTTCACTAGTAGAGATCCGTAAATTGAATAAAATCTACTTTAACCAATAAAAGTAAAATTATACAAGATATCATCGTACCGTACTGAAGGCACTGAGCTCAATAGTATGGAGTGGCTTTCTCATGGGCAGCACCACGTACTTTGTGTAACAGTCGCCAGGGGCTCAGGGCGGCGCTCTGATGTTTATCTACACCACCGACGCCCACGTCTTTTGAAATCAGCCGGTGAATTCGGAAAATATAGTGCCATGGCCCACTGCTTAACTTATGTAAGCAACAGCGAAACGGAAACAGCAGGCTAAGAACAGTGGAGGCGACGAGTGGAGGGGTTTCAATATGGCGGCCTAGGCTTCACGCTCGCTGCGGATGTTGTTTGTTGTTTAAAGGTGTCTCCCTCTTATAGAGGGAGCCGGGCCTTATATTAGCCCGGTCAGTGGGGTGTGGGCTAATTAAAAATATAGTAAGGGGGAAGACAGGGCCTGGGGATTGCCCAGCACACACGCCCCATCTTCTGTCTGGCTTTGTGGTGTGTGTGGCGCTGCGGAGAGAGCCACTCAATATTATAGAGGAGAGAGCCACTCCATATTATAGAGCTCAGTGACTGAAGAGTTAGTGCTAAAAAAAAGACTACATGGTTAATCATGTAGCTGTTATGAATAATTGAATTAAATGGCTTCCTGCATGATTACAGTGTATCTTTCACACAATTAATTTGAGTTAGACACTACATGACTAGTTAAGTATGTTATGCACACTTAATTACAATAACACGTTCTGCAAAACACGTTATGTATCTGTCATGCATAATTAATTACAATAAGACGTTGTACAAGACACGTTACATATGTCATGCATAATTAATTACAATAACGTTCTGCAACACGTTATATATATCTGTCAGACACGTTCTGCAACACGTTATATATCTGTCAGACACGTTCTGCAACACGTTATATATCTGTCATGCATAATTAATTACAATAACACGTTCTACAAGGCACGTTATAAATGTCATGCATAATTAATTTGGATAACACGTTCTGCAAGGCACGTTATATATGTCATGCATAATTCATTACAATAACACGTTATACAGTGAATAATTAATTTGAATAACACGTTCTACAAGACACGTTATATATCTGTCATGCGTAAATAATTACCTTAATTAGCGAAAAGTTGGAGGATTTATATACAATGGTTTGTGTGTTTATTAGCTATCTTAAAAAAAAAAAAAAAAGTTACTGCCGGATTTCAACGGATTTTTGTGGATGTGTGGGTCATGGGCCAAGAAAGAGTTGATTAAATTGTGGTGTGAGTTGCATGGTAGAGGTGTTGGCCGAGGTGTGCCCTTTCTGAGTACCTTCTTGTTATTGCTCCTGCCAGACGGATTTATTTAACGTATTTTACTTATTTAACATTATTTAACCTAAGAGTGCGTCCTGGTAGCGAAGGGGTTAGTGAAGGCTGTAAACTAACGCTTCTAGGTCGCAGTTAGTAGCCACCCATACCCTGTTCCCTTCAGCTTGGCCTAAAATTGGCACCTCTGCGTCTTGAATGCTTAGCCGTGAGCTGGGACTAACAGAGTATGGTGCCAGTCACGAAGAAGTGCTGCGGAAAGGATGCTGAGCTGCGGAAGTAAGCTTTTTGGACAAACACCTTTTTTTTTTTTTTACTTGGCTCAGATTTTCGTCCTTTTGCAGCTTATTTCACGTAGCTCAGAGGCAGAAAATTCGACTAGCTCTACATTTTCTCTATAGCACTTCTCCGTGATTAGCATCATAATAGTGCTAATCTGTTTTTGCAGTTCAGAGAGACAGACAGACAGACCAGACAGGCAGACACAGGCAGACAGACAGAAACAGACTGAGAGACAGACAGACAAACAGATAGACTGAGAGAGAGGGAGAGAGAATGAAGAAATAATATACGGAAAGAAAAAATAAGTTTTTGAAAGATAAAAGGGTTAATAGGATCACTGTCCCCAAACTGTACGCACACAAGTTAAAATACGCACACACGCATTAACACCTACACCACACACACACACACACACAACGTTGCTCCATGCACTTTCTCACACACATACACGCATACCAAAGCATCTCACATGAAACACACACACACACACACACACACACACACACACACACACACACACACACACACACACACGCCGCTTCTGTGTGTCTGTGTGCTAGTTGTGGTGTTGCGTATTCAGAGAACTCGTTTGAGGGCGCGGTGAGCGGCTAAGTGGTCAAGTGGTGACTGTGTGGTGGTGGTGGTGGTAGTGATGATGGTGTGCTTTGGGACTGGTGTAATTATAGTGGTGTGGTGGTGGTAATATGGTGGTGATTTAAGAGTAATGGTGGTGATAGTAACGTAGTGGTGATTTGAGTGATGGTGGTGGTGTGGTAATGGTGTTAATGGTAGTAGTTTAGTGGTGATTTGAGTGATGGTGGTGGTATGGTGATGGTAGTCGTATAGTGGTGATTTGGGTGATGGTGGTGGTGTGGTAGTGGTGGTAGTATTGTGGTGATTTGTGTGATGGTAGTAGTAGTACAGTGGTGATTTGAGTGATGGTGGTGATATGGTAATGGTGGTGATGGTGGTAGTATAGTGGTGATTTGATTGATGGTGGTGGAGGTGGTAGTGGTGATTTCACTGATGGTGGTGTGGTGGTGATGGTGGTAGTATAGTGATGATTTGTGTGGTGGTAGTGGTGATAGTCTAATGGTGAGTGTGATGAAACAGTTGGCTCCTGTCTATAATTTTTTTTTTTAGCCCTTCGACTGCTGGTGCATATTAAATCATTATCAGAGAGAGAGAGAGAGAGAGAGAGAGAGAGAGAGAGAGAGAGAGAGAGAGAGAGAGAGATTTCTATCCATACTCGTTTCAATTTCGTGCGCAAAAATAAAATAAAATAAAATAAAATAAACAATAATGCTGCAATGAAGACGGCACCCAAAATTCATTAGGCAAGCAGTAGCCTCGGCATCAGCAGCAGTAGCGTTAAATAAAGGCAGCGCTGGAGCGTGGTAACAGCGGGGCGGCGGGTCACATACAAACAACACCTGGACGTGACCCGGGACCAATAACCGTGCGACCCAGACACACCTGTACAATCGTAGACAAGAATTCATCTACCATCCCTCTTCGTCTACCTCTACCTCAGGGGACGCTGTTAAAATTTACCCCTGCTCCTGCCAGACGATTATTCTACCTCGTACACACCGCTCGTAGTGAAGGGGTTAATGAAGGCTATTTATTTATTTATTGGACAGGGCTCGTGCTGAAAAGGTTAATGAATTGTATATCTATTCCCATTATCGTGACTATCTCAAGGGGAAATAAATCGTCAGGATGTCTATCTATCTGTTTATCTATTGCCAGACGTCCTAAACCCGTAAGGGGTGGCCACAAACAAATCGCCTCCATGTCCCTCTGTCCCCCGCCATTTCACTACCCTGCTCCCAGTTCACACACCCCTCTCTCATATACCTTTCCACTCCATCCCTCCATCTCATCCTTGGCCTCCCCCTCCCTCTTCCCCCCTCCACCTCACTCACATACACTCTCCTCGTCAATCTCTCACTCTCCATCCTCTCCACATGCCCAAACCACCTTAATGTGTTTTTCCTAATGCTTCCTATCACATGCACATCTACACCTCAGTCGGTAGAGAGGTGACCTGCAGTCCTAACGGACCAAGGTTCAAATCCTTGCTGGGGCAGGGAACAGTTTAAGGATTTGAATTTCATTAAATCAGGCTTTACTGATCTACCAGAAGACCCGCCGACATGTCGTAAAAATACCCCCGCTAATACCAATGCACCAGTCCTGTATGAGACAGCCCTAGTATGTATTCAATATGGACGGTGGGTGTTAGCGCCGAAGTGGTGACATGTGGAGGTGTATGGTATGTAGGAGGACGGCTGGGCCTTGGAAGCAGGCTGTGAAGCCTATGCCCAGAGTCGGACACAAAAAACAAAACAAAACACCACAACGCTCCTTCACTTCCTCATTTGTTAGTCTGTCTCTCCATGTGACTCCACATGCTGCTCTCAAATAACTCATTTCCACTGCTCTCACTCTTGACTTCTGTCCTTCCAACAGGCTCCAAGCTTCACTAACGGGAAGTAAAGAGAGAGAGAGAGGAAAAAAACTGACAATCCTCACCGTTTTTATAGCGTCTTCGGCCACACGTCGCCGACTCGAGTGACCTGCCAGAACAGTGTCAGGCTAACCGATGGAAAATGTTTAACAGTCAGTCTAAAATGTAACTCATATTGGCGCGGAAATTGTACATGTGCTAACAAATACAGATTACATTTGCCGAATGTGTAATAGTGCTGTGCTGACTGTGTAATGGTGATGTGCTGAATGTGTAATGGTGCTGTGCTGAATGTGTAATGGTGGTGTGCTGAATGTGTAATGGTGATGTGCTGAATGTGTAACGGTGCTGTGATGAATACAGTATGTAATGGTGGTGTGCTAAATGTGTAATGGTGGTGTGCTGAATGTGTAACGGTGCTGTGATGAATACAGTATGTAATGGTGGTGTGCTGAATGTGTAACGGTGCTGTGATGAATGTGTAACGGTGCTGTGATGAATACAGTATGTAATGGTGGTGTGCTGAATGTGTAATGGTGGTGTGCTGAATGTGTAATGGTGCTGTGATGAATACAGTATGTAATGGTGGTGTGCTGAATGTGTAACGGTGCTGTGATGAATATGTAATGGTGGTGTGCTGAATGTGTAATGGTGGTGTGCTGAATGTGTAATGCTGGTGTGCTGACTGTGTAATGGTGATGTAATGCACGTGTTCAGTCTGTTTAGTGTACTTGTTCAATAGAGGCTGAAGTAAGAGAAGACAGGTAGGAACGCTGACACCTGTAATTTGCTGTATGGATTTTTTTTATCCTTCCTGTGCTCACCTGCTGTAAAAGAGAGAGAGAGAGAGAGAGAGAGAGAGAGATAGAGAGAGAGAGAGAGAGAGAGAGAATATAAAGAGGCATACATTAAAAATCATACAGTAACAATTATGGAACAAAACAGAAATTTGGTTCACTCTTATCTGTGACGGTGTGTGTGTGTGTGTGTGTGTGTGTGTGTGTGTGTGTGTGTGTGTGTGTGTGTGTGTGTGTGTGTGTGTGTGTTAATATTTCCCTTAATTTTATGGAATAAGGATACACGTCATAAAAATATAGGCTACATGTCTTTAATAATGAGTAGCTACAATGTGCTTAAGATTTGAATATTTCTAAACATACATATACATACATTAATACACACATACATACATACATACATAATTACACACACACACACACACACTCACTCCAGATATTTCTTAATTCACAACAACTACGACCACGCCTCCCCCAAAAACGAAACATTAATAAATAAACTTCAAAAAAACTTTAGGGATCTTCAGTGGGTGCACAAAATCTCCCTAAAACTGCCTAAAAAAAGATGTAAATAAAATAGGCATCCAGACAGCAGGCAATGGTGGTCAAACAGAGGGGTGTGGAGAGGAGACGAGGAGGATGAACGGCGATGATGATGATGGGAGGAAGTACAAGGAGGGATGAGGGGAAGCAGTAGAGAGAGAGAGAGAAAGAGAAAGAGAGGGAGGGAGGGAGGGAGAGAGAGAGAGAGAGAGAGAGAGAGAGAGAGAGAGAGAGAGGGGGAGTCATTCTTGAGCTGCCCTTTCAGTGTCCCTCCTCTCTCTCTCTCTCTCTCTCTCTCTCTCTCTCTCTCTCTCTCTCTCAGGCATCGTTTGTACCTTACTTCATTGTTTGCCTGTTAACGAAAGGGAGGGAGGGAGGGAGGCAAGTGGAAGGGAGGAGGAAGGGAGGTAAATGGAGATAAATGAGGGAGGAGGAGGCGAAGGGAGAGTTAAGAGGGAGGGAGGAGAGACGGAGAGGAGGGAGGAGTGAAGGGAGAGAGGGAGATGAGATAGGGAGAACAACAACAAGAATAAGGGGGGAGAGAGAGAGAGAGAGAGAGAGAGAGAGAGAGAGAGAGAGAGAGAGAGA
>JAGKTI010018234.1:0-17859 GCA_018397915.1 Birgus latro | reverse complement strand
TGACAGTGGTGGTGATGATTATGATGATGAATTACAAACACTAATATTATTGCCAGTATTACTCTCATTTCCACATCTCATTTCATTGTCAACATTCTTACAATCTCAACAATCACTGCCATCATCACCATCCACCACACACCCTGTCACACTCACTTGTACAATCAACACTAATTATCACCATAATCACCTTCACAACCACCAGTTTTCACCACATATTGCTTAGGATCCCATTCACCACACTCACAGCCACAGTTGATAACCACAATCACCACCAGTGTCAGGAAAATCACATCAATTACCAGCGCTGCCACAAATACCACAGGGGTCAGAATCAGTTACCAGAGTCACCACCTCGGCCACAGTCACCATCACAGCCAAAATCACCATCATATAAAAATACCATCATATAAGCAGTGACGACGAAAATGGCCTCAATCACCAACACATCTGCAACAAGAATACGGCACTCAGAGAGCTCATACCTCCACCACCGCCTATGCCAGACAACGCATTTCACCACCATTATATAACAACCTCTTCCTTGGCCCATGATCCGCGTATCCACAGTTTCATTGAGAACGTTTATTTTTTTCTTTTTAGATATCCTGTGGACAAACAAAACAGACAAACAGGAATGAAGGCATAACACTTTCCAGTTCCCCTGACTTTGATAACCACGGGAACAGTTATCACCACTACTTCAGTTAGCTGCCGCAATCAGCTTGAGATCCATAATCACCATTATTGCCATACTCACCATCAGTCTCTACCGGCACCACAGTTTCAGTCCCTACGATGCTAGAATTGACGTCAGTAATTCCCACATTCAGTAATTGCCACATTCATAACCACCGCCGTTGATATTACACATCACCTGTAACAGTCATAATGAGTTTCACCATCATCACAATCAACTGCCACAATCACAACCATTACCACCAGCATCACAATCACCTACCACAATCATCACAAAAGATCTGTCACAGTCATTACCAGTGCCACCATCCTCACAATCACTTGCCTTAATCAGCTGCCACAATCGCAATCCCTGCACAAAATACCTGCACAATCAGCTATGACAATCATCACAGCCAATTGTCACAAAGACCACAATCAACCGCCACAGTCATTACAATCACCTGCTACAAAACCACCATCACCTGCTACAGCCACCACCACCACATGCCACAATCACCACCACCACCATCTGCCATAATCACCACCACCACCTGCCACAATCACCACCACCACCATCTACCATAATCACCACCACCACCTGCCACAATCACCACCACCACCATCTGCCACAACCACCACCACCACCCGCCACAGTCACCGGGCCGCATTAATTCTCTGCCTGATCTTGGGGACGGGACCGGCTGATCTGAATAATGTAACCTGAATACTGACGCAACCCTCTCACCATTGGCTCACTCCTCAAGAATGTCGGTGAGGGAGAGAGAGAGAGAGAGAGAGAGAGACATGTTAGTCTGTCTATTAGTCTCGTTCATACTAATCAAGCTGCTATTCTCCTTTAACTTTAACTGGGCCTAAAATTGCCATCTCTCCGTCTTGACTGTCGCTGGGATAGACTCACATGTTGCACCTCTGTTGATTTATTCCACGTTAAGACATTACTGTATTTTTTTTTCATACTGATCAAGCCACTACCAAACGATTTGTTTAATTCTAGGAAGGGTGTCAAATATTAAAAGGGTTAATGAAGGCTATATTTAACTTGCTTATTTGTGGTACTTCATTTACTTAAAGTCTTTCACCACGAGGACGTCTGTAAATATCAGACTAGCTTCAACTAGACTTTCTATTTAACTAAGGGTGGAATTCTAGCAGTGAAGCGGTTTTTAGAGGCCATACTTAAAACCTCCAGTAGGGTTCAGTTCGTCAGCACGAGGACGTCTTTCATGTTTTTTCTATAGTCGATTCACCTTGACTCAGATTTTTTTCCTTTTGCTGTTAATTTCATGTACCTCAGAGGGAGAAAATAAGTGCTACGGCTCGACGTCCTTTCCATAGCACTTCTTCGTGACCAGCACCATATTCTAGTGTTTGTCTCCTGTTACAGCTCAGCGTTAACGATGGAGAGATGGTAGTTTTAGGCCAAGTGAAAGGGAACTGAGTATAGCAAGACATTCAGGGTCGTGGAGGCTCCTCGAAGTGAAGCCTTAAAACTCCTCCAATGAGAAGGGGGTTTTCCTGGCCTAAATAAAGTCTTCTGGAGATAATAATAATAGCAATAATAATAATAATAATGATAATGATGATGATGATGATGACCACAAGAGGCCCTTCCTATGCTAAAAATCGTCTGGCATTAGTCGGATTCGTAGAGAGTTAATTGTACCGGTAATATACACGTAATTGTCATTTTTGTACCTGCTTATTAATCTTCAGGTATAAAAAAATTTAGAATCACGTCAGTCATCCCCTTCTTAATTCTGACGCACACGTATTATTATTATTATTATTATTATTATTATTATTATTATTATTATTATTATTATTATATGATTCTGTAGACATTTATATGTTAACGAATGTTTCTAACAAGTAACTGCTCAATAAGGATAATTTTAAGCCTTTTTATTTATTTATTTATTTATTTATTGCCAAGTAGAGCTCTCCCGTATTTTATCATTAATTTTAGCCCCTAAATATGCCCGATTTCACTTGCAATTGTTTATCAAGTTACGAAATATGTTAGAAGATTCAGCCCAGTTGCACAGCCATGTTTTGCCTTCAGTTACCTACTTTATTACAGCAAAATCAATTACAATGTTAAGCCGTGTAATCTTCCCCACAATAAGAGGTTGTTGGCAAAATATATCCTACTTAAATCCAATAGTGAGCGAAGAATTGTGCACCGATAAGCATTCGAGACGGCATAACACCCTTCTGATTTCAATTTCCTTCGTCGCGATATCTGTACGTTTCAGGTCATAAGCGTCACGAGGCAATAGGGTCCCGGAGTTTATTGTTCTCCCACCAACCCCTCTCTCCCGTAGCCTATAATTATGGTAATGAAGTTAAACCAGCAGTGAGTATAATAGGGAAGTTACACCTGGCCTCAATACACACCTTCGGCCAACCTGTAATCAAGGTGTAAAACGCAGAATACGATAAACCAACAGTGAGTATAATGGCGGAGTTACACCTGGTCTCCCTACACACCTGAAGCCAACCTGTAATCAAGGTGTAGAACGCAGAATACGATCGCCATTTAACCTTTGCCATAAACCACGCGATGAACCATACTGGACCACCAACTAATCCGGTTAATGTTCCCTTGACCGCATATTGAACCTCGTAGAACCCTTAATTGAGATGCGTAGACGGGGAAGAGTTGGGAGCGGTCACCAGGACATGCAATTAACGGAGCTAAAATACACCTGACCGTAAATTAAAAAGAATAGAACCCTTAATAAATATAAGACTAAATGTAGACTTAATAGGGGTGCTTAGACTAAAAGGATCAATATATTTACCTCTTAATCAATATTCACGCTCTTAACTATACCATCACCATTTAACTGCTTAATAATGCTGAACTACCGACTAATCGAGTTAATATTCACCTTTAATTGCAAATTGATATGCACAATACCTTTAACAGAGGTACAGAAAGAGAAAATAGTCAATGCGATCATCATTTAACCCCTTAACCATACGTAACTACTGACCAATCCAACTGATATTCAATATTCACTCTACCTTGAAATTATGTGCATAGAACTGTTAATAAAGATGTATATTAAAGGACCAACATGCGATCACCTGTAGCACTACACCTGTCATCAAATGGAGCTGTTAATTACGTTACCCGCGCTTCGCTATGCATCACCACTTCTCATAAAAATGGGGAAATTGGAAGCCTCAGTACTCAGTGGTTTTAACGTCTCCTGATGGGCGTGTGTCCTGAGTGTGGGGATTCAGTACCCAAGCTGTGGTGGATGTTTTAAGTGGATGCTCTTGGTAGGTGTGTTTTTATGACAGTTTATATTATTTTGCACCCTATAGATATCACAGCACTACGACTTATCACACACACACACACACACACACACACACACACACACACACACACACAGAGGCAGGCATCATTAAGGTCGGACCATCAGCACATCATCAGGAAACATGAAACCATTAACTCGTGCATAAATATCAGTCATTAGCACATAGGCCGACGATCCACGCCACAAATGGGGAAAATAATCATGTCGGAAGGAAGAGGAAAGTAATGCAGTACCACCATCAAGAATACGAAACAGAAAACCATCCACAGAACTTTCTATGCTGAATTCTTGTGGGCTTACGAGGCTTTCCTGTGCATATTTCGAATGGGTTTTGAAATTTCCCCAATACAGTTTTCTCTGCGATTTATTCTGATTCGTGGAGGGTCGCCCCAGTACAACAATTTAATACTCTATTCTAACATTGAACAAGCCCGATCATATAAGTTCTCTAATCTTTTTTGTTCAGACATGGCTGTGAGGAGTTCAGTTAAAGGCAGGTAATATTCAGTCCAGTTCAGAACGAAGAAAATCTAAGCATTACGTGGGTACAGGTGTGCATCTTGTCGAGTTTTTATTTACTTATTTATTTATTATTGACAATTTATTTTTAGTTCTGCTAATAGAGAAATATGTTCAGAATGCATCCACACGGAAGTTGTGGCCGAATGTTAGTAGAACTGAGATGGTAATTCTAAAAATGCTGCCTTAATTCTAAAGTACCCAGGCAAGATATTACTGGGAGATAACTGTGCTTTATTACAGTAGGTTCAGCACTAGTCATTTTCTCTTCATTAGACGAAATTGTGCCACTCCCACAGCTCGAATACTAAATTGTAGTTCTGTGAAGTTTGATGAGACAGTTATGAAGTTAGAATGAATCTCTCTGCTTACAAACTCTGGCTATACCTGGGCCATCAACTGAACTGAAAGGGGTTAGTTGTTGAGCAGCCCCGGTCTATCTGGCCGAGGAGACCCACCATCCCTGCTGGACTCCCGTGCAGTGAACCAATGTCCCCTTGCGACAGACAACACCTAGCCACAGAGAGGCGTGAGAATGAGTGTGGAGGTTTGGTTCCCGGATAAACACTGCATGTGCGTCTCTCCACCCTCTTAACAAGCCATTGTAGGTTGCACATCACTACGTTATTTAGTTATATGGTTACCACCGAGCATTATAAATGATTTCCTGGGTTACATGAAATCATAAGGCTTGTCACACAGTGCAGAGTAACCTGAAGTGAAAAAAGGGTAACAAAAGTGACAGGAAAGAATGATAAAGGCGGAGACAGAAGTAGGCAGCTCCACATCATGTGAGTGGATGATGATTGCAACCACCAACCTCCGAAAAGGGTTAGTGATCTCAGTCAAGGTAGAAAAACGCCGACATGCCACAAACCTTCCTTGCTGTTCCCAATACTCTGTGTTATGTAATATTCCTAAATCTCAAGGCCTGCGATGGGTCGAATCAGTACCCCAGTGACGGGATGATGAGTGAGAGGAGATGCAGTGTTCATCAGCTCAATCTCTTGACTCATAGTACATACACAGGCTTCTGGAGCTTCCTACAGGTGGTCTTTTAACCAATTAGCTGCCTGAGGATTGTCTAATATGAACTAATTCTGCTCTTACACGATTAACTTCGAGGTGTGGTTGGGGAATATTGCTCACATAATGCCACACAGGAACGACCAACCCAGTCACGGTCTCCTACAATGTCTGGACGGAGTAGCCTAGCCCCAGGTCCTTACGCTGCTGATGGAGAAATAAAAATCGTCCAGGGAAACAGAAAATTAATCGTCCATACTCGACCCTCATAATGAACGGGTTAAAGAGCTAACGTTTAATACTTAAGTTGGGTAGGATTCTCTCCGCCAAATAACGTCAATCGTGGTAGTTAAAATAAAGTACCTAAGTCTACTGTCCCACGTGAAAAGTCCGAGCACGGAGACATTGCGCCTTTTTCCGGCTATCAAGAAGCATAATGTAAGAGCCAGTAAATTAATCCTCGTTTCCATAAGATTCATAAGCATACATTTAACATATTTTACACCGTACCTGGTATACTGTGGCGGCAGCTGTGATGGTGGTAGTATAATCTGAAACATTGAAATATAGTCATTACTTTATTCTCGTGTTCTAATCAGCATTCACTAATACAGAGAGGCTGAATAAATGAATAACCAATCACGTAACCTATACCATGACTCACAATAATCCAGCCTCACATACCAGCAGTTATCATTTCACTTCCCAGTCATTACTCACAAGGGGGAGGGCCATGTAAGGATCGCCCTCTCTCCACTCCACTCCTCTGGGTATGGAACCAGAGGGGAGATTCTCAAAGCATATTTACGATCGATTCCCCGTCGTAACTTGAGATATATTTTGACCTGAAGAACTAGGGTGAAAAGACCTTGCACTCTTTTCCCTGATTATCCTGCTGAAAACGGTTATAACCTGCAGTAATTT
This sequence comes from Birgus latro, assembly GCA_018397915.1. Taxonomy (NCBI): domain Eukaryota; kingdom Metazoa; phylum Arthropoda; class Malacostraca; order Decapoda; family Coenobitidae; genus Birgus; species Birgus latro. The sequence continues at coordinate 11,356 of JAGKTI010018234.1, read as the reverse complement.
TCGTCTCGTAACTAAGATGTATTTAGGAAGTTAGAACAGGAGACAAAGATTCGACAGCCCCCTTGTCCATCCTGCTAGTCCAAACCCCAACTTACGACAGGGGATTGATCGTAAGTGCGTTTGTGCATCCCAGTCCCAGGGCATCCCGCAGCGGCAGTAATACAACCATCAGGAGCCAGGGAGCATAAATAGACCGGCCAACCCCCGCCCATTATCCCCATTAGCAAGGCCGATCACCCTATTAGCCATTAGACCTGAGGGCGCGATGCTCACTGACCGCGCGCACTTGTCTGAGTTAATATTCATAGGCATTTAAATTATAGTGCTCTGTGTGTGTGTGTGTGTGTGTGTGTGTGTGTGCGTGTGCGCGTGTGTGTGCGTTATGGTATGGATAGTTGGGTGCGTGGAGAGAGGTGAGTGTGAAGGAATGGGTGTGGTGTGGTGAATTGAGTGGTCTGGTTTATGGTGTTAGTTGTGTGATGCACGTGGTGGTAATGAATGTTGTGTATGTGTGAAAAGGATGAGAGGTGAGGATGAAAGGTGTATCGTGGTGGTGGTGGTGGTGGTGGTGGTGGTGGCGATGACTGTGGTGTTATTGGAGTGGTATTGGTCGAGGATGTAGTAGTGTGCTGGAAGTCAAAGGACTGGAGCTACGCGGAAGTGGCTGTGGTTGTGATGGGTGTGGTCGTGGTGGCTGTGCGATGAGTGAGTGATGTATGGTGATGTGGCACATAGAGAGAGAGAGTAGCAAACATATTTTTGTAGCCAAATTAAAGTACACACTCATTACAAACATGTACTAATTACGACAGGCAAGAGAGGGAGAGGGAGAGGGATTAAACAGGCAGCCAAATGAAAGTGAACAGCAGAATATAAACAGGCATCTCAACCAGTATTAATGCTGACGGAGGAAAGACAATCACACGTACAGGGCAGACAGCTTCATCAAGGCAGCGACCTAATTCCTTCAGGTTATTAAGCCGAGGACGTGCTTAGAATGGAGATGCAGTGCGGGTTAGTGCTGTCTGCTCCTACCTCGTCTCTCTCCTGTCTCCCTCTCTTACGTTGAGCATTTTCTCTCCCATCGTTTCCTTACGCATTAATCACTTATATAATTTTCTGCTTTCGTGTCTCTATAATTTCACCTTCTCCGTTTCTCATATTTTCCTTCTTTGTTTTCTACCTCACTTTCATTTCACCCTCTTTCCCTGTCTTCCATACTTACCATACCATACTTCTTACTTTTATCCTCGTCCTTCTCCGTGCATCATTCTCTGTTTCCTGTACATTTTCGTCTGCTTCTCTTCCACACTTGCATTTTACTCTGTCTCCCACATTTTCCTTACCATGCTCATTTTCCCTTGCTTCCGTGCCTCTGTTTCTTCCCTTATACTTTCCCTGTTATTTTTTACATTAGATTTTCCTGTACTTTTACACATCTCTGCCTTACTGCATCCCACGCCGTTTTTCTTGTTTCATCCCTGCTTCCCATCTTTTGTTCCTTGCTTTCATCCTTGCCTGTTTCCATGCCTCCCTTTTTCTCTCTGTGGTCTTTCTTTACTCTTTCATGCATTAAGTGTACAGTAAATTATCCTCTGGTTCAGTGCCCCCCCCCTCTCCGCTCCCTCCTCTCTCTCTCTCTCTCTCTCTCTCTCTCTAAAATTGTTATCCTCGAAATTCCATCCAGTAACTTTCACATCAACATTTTATCCCACATTTCCAGTACCCCACTATTTTTCACTTTCATAACTCCACTTCTCCAATTCCTAAGATTCCCCCAAACCACAAATTGTTCCCCATATCAATATCCTCATTCCACTTGCACCTCAGTCATTTTCCCATCCAGTGCCGCAGTTCAGTCATCTTTTTTTCTTTCCAGCGTTTCCTTTAATTTTCCCTTAGCCCACGCAGTTCCATTCTGTCTTACCACATCCCCAACCCCCTTCAGTATCTCCCCCATTACTTCCCTAACCCCTGTCCTCCCCACAAACCCCTAAACCCATCCCCAAATCACAGACTATTCGGCAGCATGAACCGGGGAATCATTTAAAGCAGGATTGGAGCATTTTGGAGGGGTGTGTGTGGGGGATCCTTGCAGTGCCATCGACATGACTTACAGCATATTGGCGGGAAGGAAAATGCAGGCGATCCGACGCTTGCAAGTGACACTCAGTTGCAATTTTAAGACCTCAGGGGGTACCAGGTCAATTGCTGCAGCGTCCCAGCTCTACGTACACCTCAAGCCGTGTTTCCCTAGCAATCAGTCGCTATTTTGGAGGTGTGGGGCTCTAATCAAGCGATGCCATTACCTGTGAAAGTTTTAAACAGCTGAGAGGCCCCCGCTGTGATAGGTGGGGGAGCTAGCACCAAGGCGACGGGGAGCTAACACCAAGGCGACGCGGTGCAACACTGCGTGACACTCCAGACTCGCTGACAACCACCCCTGTTCTCGTTTGTCTTAGGAGCGTTCGTAACACCTGTTCCTTAGCGATTTATTTTGTCAGTTACACCTTAATATCCTCTTATATGTTCTTTACACTTTAATATCCTCGTATATTTTCTTGATGTAAACTATATCGTCATTAACCCCATCACCCCCAAGGTCTATCTCCTTACCTGAAGAAAAAAAGTCTGGCGTTAGTCAAAGTACGTCCTCAGGCTGAAGAACTTAGACAAAATTAACATGCCGGAGAATACTGAGGCATAATAAGCAAACAAAATCGCTAACAAGAAAGTGTTAGGGTCTCCAGTGGGAAAAGGAAATAAGGAAATACGTCTGGATATCACTCGCGCCTCTGGAAGTGTTACGAAGACGCACAATTACGGGCCACTGAACTGCTTATATCCAGGTTGCGTCGAGGCTCATCTTCCCAGCGTTAACTCGGTCGCTGCGATGACTTCTTCTGTTTTATTTAATTTTTCATTTATTTATTCATTTATTTTATTTATTCATACGATTTTATTAACCTCAGGAGAGACTTTTCGACTTGGGTAAGTTGATTGCTTCCTTCATTGATTTTCTCACTACTAGATTCATCTCGTAAACTGAATAAAATTTTAGTAAGAAAATAAATAAATAAAATGAGGTCCTTGGGCTGGAGAGTGAATGAGAGAGAGAGAGAGACTACTTTCAGTGAATTAGGTACAAGAGAACTAACCCACAAAAAGAGGTATCGCATGTAATCGTTGGCTACAAAGAAAGAAGTGTTTTAGAAGTTTATTTTTGCCCCTAAGGCAGTTCGTGATATTACCAAAACCACACACCTGCTGGGTTTAGCAAGATGACATGGGAAGGTGAATAAGACGCAGGAGGAATGCTAGGACTCAGGGAAAGGGTCATGAATCCTATACCCAGAGCTGGATACACTGCAGATCATTATAATTTTCATCATCTAACTCAAAGGCATAACAGATAAAAAAAGGTTAGAGATAAAATGTGTTTCAGGAATCTAAAGACGTCATTCTTATATTATTATCGCTACGAGGCAATAATATTTACCTTATGAGACCACCCTAGGTATGAGAGAGATAATGAAGGCTGTATCTAACCCCTCCATATAGAAAAGCCTCTCTAGCTGAATAAAATCGTCTGGAGATGGCAATAATACACACATGACATGACCGTAAGGAGGGCGTAACATTGAAAATCCACTCAGTTTTCCTGTATCCTGCCCAACCCTTCACCTGCTGTAATAACTTGTAATAACTTCTTTCTCTAACAGTAGTGTGTCAGATTACTGTGCATGTAACTGGGACATTTACTGCGGCGGTGGGTGAGCATACTGATTCTCAACTTCTTACCTGTGCCATTTAACCCTAATTGCATATTCCTTCCGATACTGCTCGGGGTTTAAGCGGTGGGAGGGGCCTTACTCACGCCACGATACTGCTCCGTAACAAATGCTGATTGAGTGTTATTAGGATTATCAAGGCAGGTAATGGTCTTAGCTATCAAATACACGGGAGGAAAAGGGAGAGAGAGATTCATTTGCCAATATTTTCCTTACCTGTTGTCACTGAACTTACACTAATGTTCGGGGGAAGCGTCTGCATGGAAAGTATGTGTTGTTTTTTTTTTCCCTGAGAATTGACCGAAAATTTTGAAATCTTAAATGCTGATGAATAGAAATATGGCTCATTTAACCGAGTATTCTGTTGATAAGTCCTGCAATCTTGCGCTTCCCTCTCTTATAATTCTTCCAATTTTGCGCTTCACTCTCTAAAAATTCTCTTAATTTTGCGCTTCCCTCTCTATGCACTTGGATTCTGCCCATCGCATACGTGATAGGGGAATATAAGGGTACAGTGGTGATGATGTTGAAATTATCTTGGTATGGGAAGCCTTTTCTTACTAAAATTGTCTGGCGATTGAAAATATATGACATGAAATTTAAATCTGTTTTACCCACTTCACCACGAGACGTTTTCCCGTAACTGAAGCTGTCTGTTGGTAGCAAATGTAAAAATGTATTAGACGTAATTATAGTGAAGGAGTCATGTCTTATTTCATCTCGACAAAGACCTTATTCTCGCTGACACAGATTTATTCATAGCACTTCCCGTGTGAATCAATATTGTTGTTGTTATTCAGATTTCTTTTGTATCACTATAATTCGGGGTCAGTAGCATATAAGAGGGTATTAAGGAGTATCAGAAAAAAAATGTGAGGTGTTATGTTCAATATCAACAAGAACAGAACGATCTTTATAATACTCTTCCGCCGCCAAAGCTCTTTCCCGAACTGAGCAATATTGAGGTAACAGGAATATAACGAAAAATACATAACTGGACTGAAGGGATCAAGAGGTATTAGAGGGGAAAAAATCTGTTAAATTATGAGATCTACACCATTAAGAATACGGCTCAGAGAGAGAGGTGGGGGGGAGGGGTTCATTCTTTCATCCAGGTAACTCTCTCATACCTGACAAACTCACGGTATTCCATTACCTGACGGGGAAACTCTGGTAACCGAGACCCACCTGCCGTGAAAATAATGAGCCGCATTTACGTAGAAGCGAGTGGAAATAACCAGACCTTCACATAACGGGGTTTAAACGAGTAGACTACCTGGCGTCATGTTCCCCAGGTGTATTTCTTGGTCCGGCAGCGTCATATCAGTCAGTCTTTACTCCCACCTACAGTCTGTCTGCTTTATCTTGGTGGAACTAGGCCACTCCCATAAAGGCGTGGTTGTGTGAAGTTTGATTTGCATTATAAGGTACGGTACAAATTAGTCTCCTTGGTTACTAGTCTCATCAAGCCTCCAGTCTGCTTACACCTGGCCATCAACTGAGCTAGGAAAGGTAGGATGCTTCGTTAAGTTAAAAGAAATGTGCCATAGTGACATTTCCCCTTTCATTATCGGGACAACTCTAGTGCCGTATTACATCTAACAAAAGGTGATAATAGTAAGAGTGAGTCGTAGACTGGTTGATAAGTCGCTGCCTTTTTAACGTCGTCACTGCTATGTTTATTTAATCCCCGACTACCGCAGACGATTTTATAACCCTAAAGATGGATAAGCAGGCTCAGAGGGTTTACCGAGTACCCTGAGATTTATTCAGTAAGCTTAAGAAAAAAAATCCCTGGTATTCAAGAGGTCAGAGGCTTCATCAAAATGTTATTTCCAATTTCGAAAGACAGGTAATGATTTGGGTCGCTTTTTCCTGTGTCTTTTCCATCTCCAGTTTTTGAAAGCTCTGACCTAGACACCTCGTTTTTTGTATATTACTCCCTGCTAAACCTATCAAGGTCAGGTTAGAATATGCAGGTCACGGGTCAAGGTTACTGGAGTGAACAGACCTCTGCTGTGAACGGTCGGTTGGCTCCCGTTTCCGCATCATCCTAGTTTTGTCTTTAACCAGTAAATATGTAAAGGGTTGAGAGTGAAGTATACCTTGTTGTATTGTGAGGAAATCTGAATAGATGTGGACGTAAATCAGAGGTACAGAATCAGTAGAGTAAAACACTTTGTGGCGATAATATTACTTGCAAACACACAATCATAAACATGGGTCTCCTGTGCTTAATAAAATCACCTGGTCGTAGCAAGAAAATGACTCACCTCTCTGCTAAAATGGCGTGTATTTTATGCTATTTTTCCCGTCTCCAAACCATTTGCATCAATTTAAGAAAGGCTTCTCGCATTCAGGTGGTTCTTGAGGGCTTGATTTCCATTTCTAAACGTCTCCTTCTATAAATAAAATCGTCTGGTGTTAGTAAAATGGACTAGAAAGACATTGTGGTGAAGGGACTAAAAAAAATCGACAATTCACTTTACAGATAAAATGATGACTCTTTGTACGTGTTCAAGAAATAACGCAATATGTGAGAGCGTTTGCCATATCGTCAGCAGACAGTGCTCATCGTGACTTGAATATAACACGAACCATTGGGCGTTAAGCACAGAATATTCACGATGCTTTTTATCTCATCCACTGAACACGACCTTTACCCACCCGCGTCATCACCCTGCCTCCATATGCACCCACGCCCTGACAGTCTAGTGCATGTAGGAGACTCAGCAGTTCTTCCTGTGCGATTTATTTTGCCTATTACACCTTCATTTTGTCTGGCAATTTTTTTTTACTCTTGCAAAATGGATATAAGACTGCTTTCACAGGTGCTGCGTTTTGTGGATTATTCTAAGTATGACCAAATTACTTTATTAACCTCAAAAACGCCCTCCCGAATCAGGCAAGCAGTCGGTAAATCCTTGGTGGTGGTGATGGCTGTAAATTATATGGAAAAGCCCATTGACGAGGAAAGTAATTTAAATAAGTATCAGTTTTTCTGGTATGGATTCACGCTGGTATCTTATTTTGCGATATTGCTGAGCTGGGGGAAATTCAAGATGTCAGGAACCTTCTAATTATTTTGTTTAACCATTCTGGAGCGTGAGGGAGGTGGTGATGGAGGAGGGGGAGGTGATGATGGAGAAGAGAAAGGTGGTGATGGAGGAGGGAGAGGTGGTGATGAAAGAGGGAGAGGTGGTGATGTAGGAGAGCAATCTGGTTTGGGTCAGTCGGCCTTCTGCAGTTATCTTATTTTTTTATGATCATATGGTTAAGCTTTCAAAGATCTTATAACTAAACTGATTAACCACTTCCCTGAAAATTTAGGAAAACTGTCAACAGACGATGTTATTCAGCTAGGAGTTAGTCATAGATGCATGGGCGTTAGTGCCGTCACCATTAGCCCTATCCTTGTATATTCCGACTAGAGCCAGACGGTTTTATTCAGGTTCGGGTGAGTTGCAGAGTTGACGGATTTGAAGACACAGCATCACGCGCAGTCACGTCCTCGCTATCAGAGAGGCTGGTGGCGGCTGCTGCATTTACCTAGCACAATATCCCCGTGATTGTACCGTGAGTGCGAATAACCAGGGTCACAGGTAACGAATTGGGAACAGACTACCTGGAGAGCCCCGACGCGGTGGCTCACGGCTGGCGGGGACCTCATAAATCAGCTCTATTTAATCCAGGTAAAGGGAGGCGCTTCACATCCGGCTAGACACACCCGTAATCAAGCTGCGCCTCCTCCCCCCCCCTCCAACACACCTGAACTGGCGCCAACTCTCATATCCCTAGTGCGTAAGTTTTGGCAGAAATAATGGACGAGTCTACCTCCGCTCAGGCCACTTCATGCTCTGTGTCTTGACGGATTTGGCTATTTTATGCTTTAGGGGTAATGGTTTCCGAGGGAGTAGCGTGTTGTTGTTGAAGAAGTGTGAGGGAGAGACGGTGATGGAGAAGGGAGAGGAGATGGTGGAGTCGGAGAGGTGGTGATGGAGGGAGTGGGGAGAGGAAGGAGAAGTTGTGGAGAACAGATGAGAAAATAGGGCGGAGTCGAGGCAAATAAAAGGGAACTAAGGAGTAGCTAGGGAGGTGGTGATGTAGGACGAAGAGGTGGTGATGGAGCAGGAAGGTGTGGTGATGGAGGGTGGGGTGATGATGGAGGAGGAGAGGAAGGAGCAGGTGCGAAGAACAGGAGGGAAAATAGGGCGGAGGGAAACAAAAAAAAAATATAATATAATAAAGGTGACAAGGAGTATGTAGAGGTGAGAGGGTGAGGGAGGAAGCAGACGAAGGTGTGAAGAACAGGAGAGAAAATTGGAGAGAGATGGAGGCAAAGGAGAGAGAAAAATAGGGGAGGGGGCAGGTGAGAAAGCATGAAATGGGGGAAAAGGAGGGAAAATAAGACGGAGGAAATGGGAAACGGGAAAAGAGAGGAGACAGAAAATACTGAAGGAAAGGAAGCAAGTAAAAAAAAAAGGGAGAGATAAAAGAGGCTACAGATATAGTTATGGAGAGAGAGAGAGAGAGAGAGAGAGAGAGAGAGAGAGAGAGAGAGAGAGAGAGAGAGAGAGAGAGAGAGCAGCGAGGCAGGTAAATAATGCAGGAAGGAAGCAGTGATGATGGAAGGATGGAGGGATGGATGATTTGCCGGAGAGTTGAAGGTTCTGATGGAAGGGATGAGGAAGTAGGAGTGTGAGGGATGAGGAAAATGATGGAAGAAAGACAAAAAGAAAATGATGAAAAGGATGTGGTAGGTGGGAGGCGGCAAAAGACAGAGAGAGAGAGGGGGGGGGACAGAATGCTAAATAAAGACAGGAGAGTAGAGACAATGAGAATAGGAAATGGAAAGAAAAGAAAGCTTAAGACCAGAGAAATAAAAACAGAAATGGCGGGAGGATGAAGAAGTAGAGGAGGAGGGGAATGATGAATGGGAGAAGGGAGAGGAAATGAATGAGTTGATGCAGAATGCGAGAAGGGAGGGAGGGAGGGAGGGCGGAAGGGAGGCAATGGCATTTATGATGAAAGACAAGAGGAAGACAGTGATGAGAGTGGGTAGGTAAGTAGCTGAGGGGAGGAAGATGTAAGGCCTCAGTCGTGGAAGGTAAGTTATGGATGACAGGTGAAGTGATATAAAAAATGCAGGAGGGACGAAAGGAAGGAGGCGAAGTAAGACATGCGGTGGTGATGATGCAGTGGAGAGAGGAGTGGACAGGGAATTGAATGGCAGTAGGTTCGATCCCAGCTTAGGATTTCATTTCTGATTTCACTGTATTTACCGCTCTCTCTCAAACACGTCATTAAAATCACCCCAGCTGGTATTATTACACAAGTTCTGATTGCAGTATCCCAGGCCTGATACATTACAGACAATGGGTATTAATGTCCAAGTGGTGGCAATTGATGGGCCTTTGCTGGTGTGTAGTACATGAACAAGTAATTGTAGGAAGAGGTAAAGACTGCAAAAATGGAGTTGCAAGAGAGATGCTGACTAAAAAAAAATGCCCTGGTAAATGAAAACTGATTGAATGAAGCAGATGGCTATAGGTAGATTGACAGACAGAGAAAGACAGACAGACAGTCAGAGGCATACATACATAAACCGACACAGACAGACAGGCACATAAAGACGAGGATGAACGAGAACAAGGTGTGAAACTCGTGCAAGAGAGGAGAGTGTCTCGAGAAGAGGAATCGTTACCAATCAAAAACTAGCAAACTCTGTAAGTTCTTTGTTTTGACCAGCCTTCATAGGATACGGCACCAGACAATAAATATACAGATTATTGTGAGTTCGAAAGGAGCTACTTAACAAGAGAATAGATTTATATAGATATCAAATTATCTTGTAGCCATTTCTAAAATATCAAATATTACTGTTGGCGTTTCACTACTTCGTAAGATTTTTTCCATCCATCTGTTATCTAAATTCCTTCAGTTCTCTTCTACACGAAATCACTTAGGCTATCTTGTCCGACGCAAATTGGCATACCATCATCGTGAAACAAAATAATCCTACCTCATTCGTGTGCCGACTTTCTGATAGTGTACAGCCAGTATCAACAGTTGCTTTACGCTTGCTCGGAACCGTATCAGTACTCGACGAAAATCTTAACAAATCCAACCGAGAACGAGATCGAGGTATAAAGTGCGAGACCTTACAAAGAGGAGTCGTTACTGAGCAGGGGCAGAAACACCGGGGGAGTCCTTTACTCGAGGACACTCCCGCAGGTTAGAAAAATTATAATTTTGCTTCGTTACTTTGGAATTCCATCTGTATAAAGAAGTTTTAAATGTAACTTCAAATAAACATCATTAACAGGGAAAGATTGAGAACAGAAAGACCAAAGATGGAAGAATGACTATTAGGTACAAACAGGAAAGAGAGGAGAGTGACGGCAAGGTAAAAGGTATAGGGAAAGGTGTAGTGACGGTCATTAATCCATTTACACGGTTGGAGTTCCGAACTAGCGGAGCAAGACTGCAACCCGCCTGAATATTACTGCCTAACAAGGGGTTCGATGGATGCCAGACACTGTAAAGGCAAGACTGACAACGCCTGTGCATTTTTACATCCTTCCTGTGTCAGCGCCCCATCACCTTGGCAACTCGACTGTTTTTACCCTCAAATTGCCATCTCTTCACCTTGAATGTTGAGCTGTAACGATAGATTAAACATTAGAATATGATGCTAGTCACGAAGAAGTCCTGTAGAAGGGATGTAGTGCCGTAGTATTATCTTTTTCTGCCAATGAGCCACATCAAATAAGCTGCAAAAGACGAATATCTGGGCCAAGTTAGAATAAAAAGTGTATACCTCAGTGACCTCGTATACTCTGGGCTTAGGAGGCTGTGTGTCACCTCTTCCTTATCAGTTGACCTGTCTGTCTGGTACACTTATGTGGTACACTTATCTTCGCTTGTGAATTTCCAGACTAATGGGGAGCTAATTTTCATAGTCCACCACCTTATGAGTTCCTATGTGTTTCCATTCCTGTACTGTACGCGTCAACACACACACACACACACACACACACACACACACACACGTGAAGTCACAAGTGTCGCAAACGCATTTCAATTTTTTATTCATTTCATTACCAAGCGACCTCAAATAACCTCGTCCTTCACTTCCTGGGTCACGGAGGGGTCAGGAGCAGTCCGACAAAACCGCATTCTCGATGACATGGGTGAATTCGCAACACCACTTCCTTAGCGAGTTATTTCTGCATATTACACCTTAGTATTCTCCTCTTTGTCTAGATTTAAGTGCCTAGACAGTTCGCAACAGTAACATACCACAGGATTTCCGCATTCTGGTCGGCACAGGAAGCTTCGTGGCATCTCTTCCTTTGCGAATTGGTTTGCGTATTACACCTTCGCATTTTCTTATCTGTTGTTTAGATTTGTTTTTTATAATATCGACTCGGAGGATATTACAGTGTACAGGTGAAGTTAATCAGTGGGCAGGTGTTCCGAAATCTCCCAGACCAACTACGAACAGACATTATTCACGCCGGCATTACGTCGACCCTCTCAGCGATAAAACCACCCGAGAAATG